>JACEGR010000076.1:0-112500 GCA_014170235.1 Listronotus bonariensis | reverse complement strand
ATGAATAAGTTAATGGATTTTGATGTTGATTCTAAATCTGATAGTACAAGTTATCTAAAATAGGCCCCTATATCTTTTCCACAAAACCCCCGCCCCCAGCACTGCACGCCAATTTTAAATAAAAATGTTTACTAAACCAAATACCTTACTCTTCAAACAAATATCACCAATATTTAAAAAAATCATATTATTTATAACTTAGATATAAGGATGTATTAAAATAAACACATAACATTTCTAAAAAGTGGGTAACACTAGATTAAAACATTCTTAAATTTTTGTTCAGCAGGTATTTTGTTCTAGCCCTATATTCTATCAGTAAATCTTATTTACTTCCTAATTATTTAAATTTAAAAAACTGGATTATAAAGTTATTATGACATTTTAAAGAATCGCGATTAAGAAAATTGTAATCATATTGCTAAAATAAAAATGAAAACAGTGTTTAGTGGAGTCAGTTTTAAATATACAGCCAGTATTTAAAGATGTTACTTTGGAATCCTGTGGCAGTAGTGGTGTGGTCATAAGTTTTTTTTTTGTGGAAACATTCAAAAAATCAATTGCATGAAAAACAAAATACTGCAAAAACGTATGCCATAAAGGTTGCTTTTTTAAAACACCCTATTTATTATAACATTTTTGGGTTTAATGGTCAATTCTGAGTGTTTTTTAATAACAATACTATACAGGGTGTTTCACAACTTATCCAACAAACTTTAAGGGCTAATTCTACAATAAAAAAATATATGAAAAAAGTTTCATATGAAATATTTCCTTAACGTCTTAGTTTTTGAACTACAGTGAGTGTTTTTTTTATAGTAACTTTTTTACCAATTTAGAAATTTTGAATCAATTTTTGGCATACCAGTGTCATTCATGAGGGGCTTAAGAAAAATATTTTTTAATAAAAAAATGGTACGCCATTGCATTTTATGAAATAAAAATATTTTTTAAAATTTCCATTTAGTTTGAGACAGCGTCGATCTCCGGAGTTAAGCAGTGAAGTGCGCGCCCATAACTTGGATGGGTGACCGGCGTTATCGGTTTTGGGCAACGGCACGCGGTGTTCTGCTCGGGGGTGAACGAACGGACCGAGCAACAACCATCCAAATTATGGAATGAATGGTGTGTGAATGGGAAGGAGTAGGGGTCAAGGTACAATAAGCCTTCAGGCTGCAGTGCACCACCTAGGGGGGCGGTCGTCGGGCCTGGGTGGGATGACCCCGAAAGGGCGAAAAAAAAATGGTCAATTCTCTATCTAATTAAAGAATAAATATGAAATGTAATTTTTCACTGTAGAATTTGATATTATCCATACGAAACACCCGCTCTCGCGGGACGGCTTTGTCGATCATTGGAGTAAAGCAGCGAGAAGCGCGACCATAACTTGGATGGTTGACCGGATCGTTGTCGGTTTTGGGTAACAGAACGTGGTGTTCTACTCGGGCATAAACGACCGAATGGTGTGTGAATGAGAAGGAGTAGGGGTCAGGGCACAATAAGCCTTAAGGCTGCAGTGCACCACCTAGGGGGAGACGACAGTCGAAACCTGGGTGGAATGACCCCGAAAGGGTGGTAAAGCAAACAAACAAACCCTGTATTATCTATTTTAAACTGTTTTTGAGTTATTGATGCTCAAAAAGCCACATTTTTGTCTTATATTATTTAATTAAATTTATCAATATAAGATACAGGTAATGCAGATAATCACCTTATACTTAGTAATTAAACATTTTACCCATAATCACATTTTATATTAGTTTTTGGTAATCTTCTTTTTACTTCACAGGTACATTTTTTTAACAATATGTAAGCGTCAATAACTTAAAGACAGTTGAATATAAACATATAGTACCATTAGTAAAAAACACAATTAACCATGGAATGCAAACATTTTCTAATAAATGTGGTTCATATAAAAGTCTTGTTTTTCATGAAATTGTTTTTTTATTATGATTTTCAAATTCACCAAACTAATATACATCGATTGGCTATCCTGAATTACTTAAATATTAAAGGGAAAGTCCGAAAGTATGCCGTTTTTAAAATCTTTTAAGTTGCAATGTATGTGACATATTCTACGTCGAAAATAAGCCCTAGTTTCCTATATAAACATATGACGGTTAACGGTTGCTTTTAGAGATACAGTGTTAAAATTATAAGAAAAAAACAATTTTTATATCATAATTTTTAAACTGCTGTAGATATAAAATTGGTATTTGGTACATTGTTTACCAACAGCAAAAGACATATCTTTTTATGTAAAATATTTTTAAAAATTACCAGTAACGTCCGTACCATATTTATATGGAATATTTTTTAAGAAAAAAACGGTGCGCCACTGCTTTTTTCTAATAGAATAGAATAGAAAAACTCTTTATTTCTGATCATATTCAGGTATACAAATACATAAACATAAAACGAAATCACGTCAACAAAAAAAGAGACTTTACAATTGTCTCTCTGTAAAGTCTTTCACACTGTAGGGTTCTATTTGTATTAAAAATTGTTTTACTTTTCTTTTAAACACTTTTAAAGTCGGTGCACTTTTAATATCATTTGGTAACTTGTTGTAGAAACGAATGCCTCTATAGTATGGTCCTCTTTCAAACAATGATAGGTGATGAATTGGGTAATTTACCTCTGTTGTACGTGTGTTGTAATTATGATTACTTTCTACCCTAAAACTATTTCTATTTTTATAAAAAAACATTATTGTATCAAATATGTACAAACCATAAATTGTAAGAATAGCCTTTTCTCTAAAGACATTTCTACAACGCAATAAACGTTTTTGTATAACAAAGATATTTTGTATCTTGGAATTACAACCCCAAAAAATAATTCCATGTCTTGCTGTGGCCTCGAAGTTTGCAAAATACAATGTCCACAACGCAGTCTCTGAAACATATTTTGTTGTCAGTCTGATACCGTAACTTATACTATTTAGCTTGCTACTAATTAAATCTATTTGATCTGACCAGTTTAGAAATTCATCAATTTGGATTCCTAAAAATTTCGTGTTACTTTGAACTGTGATGTTATTGTTGTCTATTTCAATATATTCTGGTTTATCGATGTTATTTAATTTTGTTCTAAACAGGACTAAGTTAGTTTTTTCCTTGTTTAGTATAAGTCTGTTTTTCTCGAACCAGGTCTTTGTTTGTGAAAAAATATTTTTAGTTTGTTCAATAATTTCAGGTATTTCTTTACCAGATATTAAGAGATTAGTATCATCTGCATAAGCCGTTAGAGCAATATTTTGTTTAGGAATTTCAAAGTTAATGTCATTGGTAAAGATTATAAACAAAATTGGTCCCAGGATGCTACCCTGAGGGATTCCAATGTCATTTTGCAAACTTCCAGACTTTGCCCCAATATTGTCTTTTGTTACTACTACTTTTTGGGTTCTACCTGTTAAGTATGATTCAAACCATTTTAATGCATTGCCTCTAATTCCGTACAACTCAAGTTTTGTCAAAAGTAGGTCTCTATCAAGGCAGTCATATGCCTTGGAAAGATCTAGAAAGACTCCCATGGCTGCTTTTCCGTCCTCCAACTGCTCAAGAATCCCGTGAGTGAACTGAAACGTAGCTGTTTGTGTTGATTTTCCATCTGTATAACCATGTTGGTTATCAGAAAGCAAATTACTTTGCTTCATGAAAGGTATCAGTCTGCTGCATGCTGCCAGTTCAAAAAGTTTGGAAAAGCCAGGAGGGACGCTAATCGGCCTATAGTTGTCAAACACTTCCGGATCACCCTTTTTTAGCAGGGGTTTTATGACAACCGTTTTGAGTTGGTCTGGGAACACACCCTCTCTTAAAGAATTATTTAAGATATATACAATAACATTAGTGATCTCTGGTATACTCATTTTTATTATGTTTGTGGGTAGGTCATCGTCACCACTAGTACATTTATTTTTAATTTTTTGAGTTAGCTCCAGTACTTCTGTTACAGTGAGAGGTCTAAAATAAAGTGATTTATTATTTGGATTGATATTGGTACTAAAAGGAGGTATTATTTGGTTTTTCAACAGATTTGGTATTTTTTCATAAAAATAAGTATTAAAATCATTAGCTATATCCTGAGGATTACCAGATATCGCTAAGTTACTTGAGATATTTTTCCCCACTATTTCATTACAGATAGTCCACATACATTTGATCTTGTTGTCTGATCTATTTATTCTGTTTTCATATTGTTCAGATCTTAGCTTTACCAGAAAATCATCATATTGTTTTTTTACATTTTTATACATTTGTGAATACCTGTCATCTTGATTTCTTAACACTAGCAATTAATCTAGCCTATTCTTAATTTCGGTTAACTCTAAATTATTTTTGTACAGACATTCTTTGTTTCCTGTTTTTGGTGTAAGCTTTTTTGGAAAACAAAGGTTAAAAATATTTACATACATATTTATAAATAGTGACCATTGCTTATTGACTTCGTGCGTACCTAAACTAAAAACCTCTACCCAATCTTGTTTCCTTAGTTCGGCCAGAAAATGTTTCCTAGCCTCTTCACTATAAAATCTTTTAAAAGATGGAGGATGATGTCCACTGACACGCAAATCCAACCACAACTTTTGTGCAGTGTGATCGGAGATATTTGCGTGCAAGACAGAACCCATCCATTCATCTGGAGAAATATTTACAAATATATTATCTATGCAACTACTACTTAATCTGTTTTATTATCACACTTATTAAGAAGGTCTATGTTAAAGTCTCCTAAAATACATGTCTTTTTGTTAGGATCAAAAGTTTTAATTAATAGATACTCCATTTTATCTAAAAATACCTTAATATCTCCTCCTGGTGGTCTGTATATCCCTATAACCATTATGTTTTGTTCTCCAAAGTCACACATGATTCCCGCACACTCAAACTCACCTTCTAATATAAGAATTATTTTTAAAATCCCCATGGAATTTAGAACCAATTTGATCTCTCGAATTTTTTCCGAACGACGCATAGTTTTCAAAGGAAGAAATAAAAACCACTTTGATGCATGACGAATTTACGAAAATAATGACAAAAATGCTAAAACCTAAAAATTTCCGTTATTTTTGTGAAGTTTTTAATAACAAATTCGTAATGCATCAAAGTGATTTTTATTTTATTTTTGAAAACTATGCATCGTTCGGGAAAAAGTCAAGAGATCAAATTTGTTCCAAATTCAATGGGGATTTTAAATATTTTTTCTTAAAAAATATTCCATACAAATATGGTACAGACGTCACTGGTAATTTTTTTTAAATATTTTACATAAAAATATATGTATTTTGCTGTTGTTAAGCAATGTACCAAATACCAATTAAATATCTAAAGCAGTTTAAAAATCATTATATATAATAAAACTAAGTTGATAAAATGTGCGTGCCAATAAAACTTGAAAAGGAGTCCCGATACGATAAAGGGACTTATATAGTGTGATAGCCCTTTATCCCCCCTCGAACAAGAAAGTTTCCGTATTACCCTAAAGGGCGTATTTTTAAAGATATACGGACTCTTCCAACCCTTCAACTTGGAAATTAAGTGTAGTGGCGCCATCTGTTGTCGAGTATTTGAACTTCATTCAGAACAACGTTTATTTGGGTCTCATATCAACTCCCGAGCGAAGCCGGGAATCATAGCTAGTATTGATATAAAAATTGTTTTTTTCTTATAATTTTAACACTTTGTATCTCTTAAAGGAAGCGTTTCCTGACATATGTTTATATAGGAAACTGGGGCTTATTTTCGACGTTGAATATGCCATTGAAATTTGATGCATGAATTTTGGAACACCCTGTATAGTTTGTACGGGTAAATCTTGCAACTTGATTTTTAAGCTTTTAGCTTTAACCGATTGAGCTAAAATTTTAATTTGGTATACACAATTACTTTGGATGACAATGCTTGAATAGCTGTGTAACGTCATTCTAAATCCAACATGGCGGAACCCACAAGATGGCGGACTAGTTATTTTTAATGCACTTCCACCATATGGGTATTAAATGAAAGTGAATAATTGTTAAGAGGAACTCAAAAACTAAAGTGACGTCATTTTAAATCCAACAGGGCGGAACACCTAAGATGGCGGACTAGTTATTTTAAATGTATTTCTACAATATGGGTATCAAATAAAAGGGCTTGCTGAGAGTACATCAGAATTAAAGTGACAAGATATGTAATTTGATTTTATACATTCTTTTTATTTAAAACTTTTTAATTTTTTTATTTTCTTGACACATTGTGTATGCCTACATGGGTGAATCTTGGAAAATGATCATTTTCACTGCAGCTTGTTATATTTTTTTAGTTAGGTACCTTTTAGTAGTTTTTCTTCTTTATTAATTGTCTTTAATAATTTAAATTCAGTGTTGCTTTCTCTCGCAGAGTACAGATCCCTGAATATGCGTGCAATCGATGGTGAAACGTCGGTAAACGATTTCAATTTGACGCGATTCAAAACCAGGAACTAAGATTCCTCAGCTGACTAAGGCTGTTAAAGCTTCCGTTCTATGTCAGATACAGTTATATTAATAGAGAATTATTGCAACTTGCCTTATTAGGACCGGGTATTATTTTTACCGACCCTATTTAAATAGTGTCTGTACTAATAATTTAGAGTTATTGTACATTATGGTGACAGTACTATTAATCATACAAAAAGAGAAAACATTTTTGTTTAAAACTCATAAAATGCGGTTAGCAGTTGGAGGTTTTTCTTTCATATTTTATCGAGTATTTTATGGTGTACCCTTTTGTTTTAAACAATTACAGAAAAACGTTTAAAAAAGCATGTTTTAAGTATTTTCACCTTTAAAAATTTAATGATTATAGAGTCGACTGCCGTTCGGTTAAACAAATAGTTCCGAAGTTAAAATAAGACCAAAATAAGGCACGACCTAAAACCGGCATAATAATGGGCTCATTTTCGTGTATACATTTTTTTAAATAAATTACCTGTAAGTGTTAGGCAAACATATAATTTTAAATATTAAACCTTATACGGTGAATGAATTTTTAGATTATAATTTTTAAGATAAGATTATTTGTTTAAATATGTAAATTTTAGTATTTGTTTATATCTAAATTTTAGTACCTGATCTGTTTAAAGGTTAGCAATGAGATTTGTTTTAGTGTTTTTAATGTGTATATTGAGAATGTATGCAATAATTTATATTTTTTTATTTTTTGTCGCCAGTTCATTCAATGGAGCTGCATTTTTGTAAAAACTTGTAGTTTTATTTTTTAATATAGAGATTTTTGACTTTGACATCCAGGAGGACTCAGCGGCTTAGCCGCTGGATAAGCAGAGTGTCAAAACTGTCAAATTAAACCAATGGGATGGCTTTATTTGGACAGGTTTGACACTCCGCTTACCCAGCGGTTAAACGGCTCCTGAATGCGCCCAATACCAGGCACTATCCTTATTAAGGGGGTCTTATCCCACCATGCATCTCAGCTGTCAAAATAAGGCCGGTATTATTAGTGCCTGTCCTTATTTCACCGTGCAATATTTCTCCAATAAAAAGTCGTACAAGTATTAATAAGAGAGGTAACTTTCCTTATGTTTGAGAGAAAACATTTGCATGTACTCGTTTTTTAAAATATGTGAGTGGCAATGTTTAAAACATTTTTACTTTGTCAGGAAAAGATGCCACATCAGTTCTCTGTAATTGAAAAGGCTCAAGTAGTCTGCAGAATAGAAGAAGGATAAATATTTGAGTTTTTATTTATTTTTATTTGATTTGTTTACCTATGTATGTTCACGCACGACGCCAAAGCTTTAAATTTTTGAATACTTATAACATGTAACCTGTGACATATCCTTCAAACAGTCAGTCTTTGAAGCCAGTTTTACATAAAAATAAGGAAATTTATTTCTCTTTCTAATCCTTGTTTGTCTTGTTGTGAGTATAACTGTATTTAATTAGTGTTTTGGCTTTATTCTTTAAAACTGTATATTTTGTCTTTCAGCGGAACACACGTTGTTTCTCCTTTGCAAAACTCTACTTTAATGTGGGAGACTATGAGCAAACTGTGCGCTATGTAACATCATACCTTAGCGTCAAACCTAAATCCCCTGAGGGCCACAATTTGCTGGGCAAAGCCCTGGAAAAGCTGGGCAAAAAGATGCAGCTCTAGAAGCATATAGGACAAGTCTGCAGCAAGATCCCAAGCAGAATAATTTGGTAATGAAAGGTTGGTATTTTTATATATTTTTAATTTAATAGGATTGTAGGATATGTAAGTATATTCATTATTAAAAATACTAAGTATAAAAAAATAAACATACCGGGTGTTAACGAATCTATTAGACAAGCCATAACTTCTAGAGTACTAGACATATCAAAATGAGACTGGGTATAAAAAATGGTATGGAAAGAGGAGAGTTTTTGCATGTCTCTCACTTTTTTGTTACTTCCGGTTACTTTTTTGGTTAACCGGAAATGATTTCAATTTTGAATTTTTGTGAAATACCCTGTATATTTTAACATTTTTGGATTTCTGACACAATTATATTTAGTAATTTAACATTTTGACAAGTTTTACGCCTACTTGATTTTTGAGAGCCATTTGTAGTATTGCATCTAGGTGGCTGTGATCCCTTATGTATGACTTTATTTTTAATATGATAGCAAATAAGTTGGTATCATTAGATTCTTCAAAAAATTCTTTATTTCAAAAGTGCTTGTCTAAAAAGAGTTGCCATTTAAAAAAAAAAATAGTTAAACACCAAAATGTCAGTTTGCCAAATTTTTTTATTCCTATCTTTTATAGTAGTGACTAAAACTTTGCAATTGTATTTTTCTAACATAACCTAGGGTCACTAGATTAATTTGCGCCCAATCATGGCCACCTAGATGCAATATTAAAAATGGCTTCAACAAAATCAAGTAGGCTTAGAAACTTTTTAAAATGTCACAGTCCGACTTAAAATTTTCTTAGGAACCCAAAAATGTCAAAATATTCCAATATCCATTTAAAAATTTAAAACTTGTGCCATTTCCGGTAAAAAAATCGTTGACACCGGTTATTTATTAACATTATCATGCCGAATAATAAGAGTAAAAATTAGTTTATAAAAACAGTATTATAGTAAATTTTACAGCTCTTTTTGTTACTTTGCAGTATGTGAATTAATGGCACAAGACGATGTAGATATAGATAGATCTGGCGCCCGCTATTTCTGTGACTTGGCCCAAAGTTTGGATCCCCAAAACCCTATAGTGTCGAATCTTAAAGAAAAACTCATTACTAATGACAGTAAAGACCCTTATGAAGTATCGAAGTTTCTAATAAAAGAGCTTGAAAATAGGTATGAATGAAATTATGTAAATTTTTTAAAACTTTTGTTTTTAATGTAATTAAAGGCAAAATATAAAAAATAACACCCTTTTAATATTTCATTATTTTTACAATTTTAAAAATATTTTTTTTATTTTTACTGGTAATAACATAAACATTTAGGCTAAAACATTTTTTTAGACCTACTGATGTCATTCTGAGAGTAAGATTATTAAAGCATTTTTGCAAAACAATATGATTAAGGAAGCTTATAAGCACGCCTCAGATGTTGAACAGAAAAAACTTGGTATTTTTGAAAACAGTCTCCCATGGTATGAAGTATTTGCTGAAGTTTTAGTAAGGTGGGTATTATATTATTCTTTAAATTTTTTCTTTTTTTTTATAAATAATTGAGTTGGCAAGTCAATGTACTGTATAAAAATAATAATTGATATAATATAATCTAATATATTGACTTTTAAATTATTATTTACTGTGTGTGGGTATGTTATATTGGCTCTGAATATAATCTAACAGACCATATACACTAACATTGTTTTAATATGCCAGGGTAATATATATATTTTTTTAAATTAATATTATTATAATCAATATAAAATTACATTTTAACAGAATAATTCTGATTCTAAAACGTAGATTATTTCTAAATAAAAGAAACAAAATAAAAGTTATAAATTATTAACTATTATTTTTTATTATTATTTAGACACATGTTTCAAACATTTTTGTTTTTTAATAATTATCAGTAACATTTATATTCCTTTTAGATATCAAAGAGATGCCACTATTTCCACTCAGTTAACGTGGGAATTTTGGTTTCTCTCTGTATCAGTACTGGAAAAACTAGCTGCGTTATCATTGGATGAACATATTGAAAGTACCAAAGCTTCCATAGATTATGTAACTGCAGTCTTTAATTTTGACCAGTCGTTATTGAAAGCTAGCCAAAATGTTGATTCTTGTCCTGACAAGATGCTCTTGAAGGAATTTTTGGAGCACTATGAGGCCCAATTGAGTTACCATCTTAGTGTTTTGGCGTTCAAACAAGCAAAAAAGACTTGATGACATTTAAAGAGGTAAACTAAAAGTGACTAACTATAGTAGAGTCTTTGACTATAGATATTTAAACGATAATTCAACATGTTAATCCTATTAAAATAAACACATTATTCTAAAAAATACACTAATAGCCAGTCCTCTATTCTTTTGGATTCTTCACAATAGTTTTTTTTTATAAAAGTATTTTTTAGGTTCAAAATGTAGTTCTGCCACTGCTGTTTATATCATATAATGTGGCACCGCCAGATCTGCAGTCCGTGTGGTTCAATAACTCACCTGAAAGTCGCAGAAAGTTGGTAGTCGGATGGCAAAAGAAGGATCTTTCAGGTATGTCGACAATATTAGAGCCACAACATTAAAGTATTGATTTTGGCTAAAATGTGGATCTTTTTAATAAAAAAATCACTTAAAAAGTTGTGTATTAATATATGTTACATAAAACGCAATGTTAGTATATATTTTTTATAGGTGTTCGCAGGCTGGCCACATTTTACTGTCCCTAGCAAAAGACAGAAAAAATATTTTAATAGAAAAAGCTAACCAGTACTCTACTGGGATGTGGAGAGAGCAACTTTTTAAGAAGGTAACAGAAAAAGTGACTTATATACACAAGTAGCAAGTAAATTATTTATACTTGAAGATGCCAGCTCCATTTTCCAATCATTTTAAGTACTTCAGTTAGTTCACATAACTTAAAAATTCATTTTTGCACTGACAAAACGTGTGAACTAGACCATCGATATGTGCTATGCTATGATATAGAGGGTGTTAAAAAAGTATGCTGCCAAACTTTAGAGAAGAATTTTTGGATAATTTTAGGACAAATAGTTTATTAAACATAGGTCCACAAATTCTTTATTTTTAAGTCACAGGGTGTTAAACGTATTTTTTAATTGTTTTTTAATAAATAACTTAATTATCTTTTATCCAATTTTGTCTTAATTTGGCTATGTTATTTATAATATTTAAAGGTCATAGATATGCGTTTAGTTGAAAAACAAGCCGGTGACAGAGTTTTTCTAACATAACCTAGGGTCACTAGATTAATTTGCGCCCAATCATGGCCACCTAGATGCAATATTAAAAATGGCTTCAAAAAAATCAAGTAGGCTTAAAAACTTTTTAAAATGTCACAGTCCGACTTAAAATTTTCTTAGGAATCCAAAAATGTCAAAATATACCAATATCCATTTAAAACTTGAGCCATTTCCGGTAAAAAAATCGTTGACACCGGTTATTTATTAACATTATCATGCCGAATAATAAGAGTAAAAATTAGTTTATAAAAACATTATAGTAAATTTTACAGCTCTTTTTGTTACTTTGCAGTATGTGAATTAATGGCACAAGACGATTTAGATATAGATAGATCTGGCGCCCAGAACGTCTTAAAAAAAAGAAAAACAATTTGCGGTGTTTGCTGTATCTCGGTCGGAAATTATCTAGAATCAAAAACCATTAAAATTTAGTGAAAGTATCATCAAAACTTGGCCCCAACGTTCTGTGGTTATTTTTTTTCATTTAAAAATTTTTGGTGGCCATCTAAAGCGTATACTACGTTTTTACGAAAAATTCCGTCATTTTGTGTTACCCCTAAATATCAAAAAAATATAAAAATAAAAAAATGTAAACCAAACGTTGGAGCCAGGTATTTTATATGTAGAAAATGTGTATCATGTTCAAAATTAATCAGTCAAGTAGTTGTTAAATGACAGTGAACACGGCTTTTAAAAAAGTAGATTGAGAAAAACGCGTTTGAAAGTGTGTGAGGTAAAAAGTGTAACGACAGACTGACGCTTGTTTCTCGTTTTAAAATATTGTTCAGTGTATAGTATTTATACAAATATAAAATATGTCTGTATGGATGTGGTTACCTGTCTAAAGATTAAAATATTCTCGAAAAACCATAATGGACCGTAACGATAGAAGTACGAACGCCTGTAGCTGTCAGAGGTAACAGGATACTAGCTAACCAATAACGTCAAGAGCCTTGCTTGGATCGACTTAAAGTTTTGAGAATATATTCTTAAAATGTTTAAGAAACGGACAAGACAAACAAAAATATTTCGATTTTTTGAAAACCCCCCTAATATTTTAAATAACATCGCCAAAAATCAATGTTAAAAAACCCTGTAGCTTTAAAACGAACTTGCAAACCTATGTTTATAAAATCATATTGTCTTAAAATCATTGAAGAATCGTCGCTCAAAGTTTGTCAGC
The DNA here is from genome assembly GCA_014170235.1 of Listronotus bonariensis. Lineage (NCBI taxonomy): Eukaryota > Metazoa > Arthropoda > Insecta > Coleoptera > Curculionidae > Listronotus > Listronotus bonariensis. Next base: position 99,916 of record JACEGR010000076.1, on the reverse strand, counting down.
TACATTTTTTACAATTAAACATTTTTAGGATAGCATAAGATAATACTCAACTCATCAATAAACAAACCCTACAAAACAGTTTTTGCGTTGGAAGCACATTCTTGATGAAAGTTTTTACTTCAGTTTATTTTTTTTTGTTTAAGATATTTGTGAAAAGAGACCAACAGTTGAAAACCAGCACAAGTTTCTTTATTTCTTCTACTTTGGAACCATCAATCAAACTGCCAGACCATGGAGACCTTTTGAAATATGATGAGGTTCGTAAATAAATTAAATTATTGTAATTATCTCTGCTGCGGCGTCTGTATAGAGCATTTTTATGTTTATTTTGAACTTAATATTAAAAAAAACAACAAAAGTGACAAAAACCATATAAGTCATTATTTTTAAAATAAAAACCCTCTTTCATTACTTTATTCTATTAAGGGGTTATAAAAAGACCGAAAACAAGCGAATTTCCCAATTTTTTTTTCTGAGAAAACTTAAATTTATTAATCTAAAAGTTTGTACATATATTATGGAATCTTTTAACTGCATTTTAAGACTTATTATTAGTAAAAATATTTTTTTTGACCAAAATTTCGGTTTATTTAAAAAATATATTTATGAGTAAGAAAGAATCATTAATTAATTACTAAAAAATATATTTAAGAAGCTCGTGTTAAAATTTGAGACTAATCGGTTTAGCCGTTTTCGAGTAATGTTGGTCACCGACTTTGAAAACACCATTTTGAGAAAAACGGGTTTAAAGTTTGAAGAGCCCATAAAAGCACTCTGAAACGCCTTTTCAAATTTGCGTGTAACTTCGAAAATATTCACGAAAATATTCAGCAAAACAATATAAGATACGATATCTTGTTTATTTTACAATGTAGAAAGAAACTTGAAATACAAAAGTTTCGGAAAATTATTTAAACCGTCAAAAAATATATTTTTGCAGATACAGAGTAAGCCAAAAATGTATGAAGATGAAAATTATAATTTGTTTAAATGGAATACGCTGTATATTATGTCACCTTAAAAGGTCTTTTAAAAAGCTTTACAAAAATACCACATTTGAAATATCTATCTTTATTAGTTTCGAAATATGACCACTTAAATTTGAAAAATAGTTGATATAATTTCCATTATCCTACCACAGCACTAAGTTAAGACTGTAGATGCAATGGAAATTATACCCAGATTTAATTGGCCATATTTCCGAAACTATTTAAGATAGACATAAAAAATGTGGTATTTTTGAAAAGCTTTTGAAAGGCCTTTCTACTGGTGACATAATATTCAGGGTGTTCCATTAAAAAAAAATAGGATTTTTCTACGCGCATTTTTGGATCACTCTGTATCTGCAAAAATATTTTTTTGTTTGTTTTTTGTTTCTACCTAGAATAATAAACGAAATAGGCGGTGTCTAAATATACGGACCAACTCTGTACATTAAGAAAATAAAATAAAAATTAAATAGATTTTTTGAAAATTCGAATTGTATATAAGTATATTAAGTATTAAAAAGTATGGTTTAGTTTATAAAATTATGTTTAATACCAAAATTTACCAAAAAGCAGATGTTTCAACATATTTATGGATTTCAAAAATGTGGTTAAATACTATCTTTAGATTTGACTATTAGTTGGCCATGACAGCAAGATGCGGCGATAACAAAGACGTCCTGCTCGTTCTGCAAAACTGTTACTCTTAATACTCAAAATACTATTACATAACATAACTCATAATATAATATTTTTCTACACACAGCATTTCTTAAGTTATGCTGAGTAACACATTTATTTTGATAAAAAATACAATTTCCATTTGTATTTTTTTCTCTAAAAGAATTAATGCTTTTATTTCTTTTGTAGGTTGCCCAAACAGTTCATCCCGATTCGCTCCACCATTACATCTGGATAGCTTTAAACACCCCAAACATTTCAGAATTTTCTCTAAAAACATTCGATGGGCTACAGTACACAATAAGAAATTTAAACAACTGTGCCGCGGAAACTATTAACGTGTTGGACGTGCAGAGTTTTATTTATTGTGCCACTCTGTGTGCAAAGTCTAAGATTAAGAATGCTGATAACAGTTTAACATATTTTAATCAAGACAGGTATGTGTAGAAGTAATTTTTAGTCCAGTTTCATTGGTTAAAAGCAACGACTATCTGTATCGTAAGATCTATTTCTCCCACAGTTTTGTGAGTTAAAAGCTAATTTAAGGGGTTATATCGAGTTAGAAGACTAAAAATACCCCATTTTTAATGATTTCTTTTTTTTTTAAAGCCCTTTTAATTCATTAATACAAAATTGTGTGCATATTTTCTGTATACTTACAATATTTTAACATATTTAATTTGTAAGAAAAAATATTTTAAAAGGTTCTGTAGCTGATGTCTGGGTACTAATCTAAAAAAGATGTTTTGCAGTGACCACTGTATTTCTGGACTGGGTCATCAAAAATAAAAAACCTACTTTCAGAAATGTATAATATAGAAATTAATTGAAAGAATAACCAAAAAAAAAAAAATTTTACCTTTAAATTATTTATAAAAAATATATATTTATTGCAAAAAGAACCTCGATTAACTGCTAAAAAATACGGAGTGTCCGGAAAGATGAGGTCAAAAATAATAGGGGTGATAAAGTGAGCCAAAATAATGTTAGTACTTCATATAAAAAAGTTCTATCGCGCTTCGTTAGGGAGATACTGACCTTCAAAGTTGGTATAAAAATACTTATTTGAATTATAATTTTTGAACTGTTGCCACAGTATGAATGATGTTTGGGTTACTAAATATCCACATAATAATGCTTCTTTCCATAGGTAAACGGTCGTTCAGTAAGTCGGAATTATACAGCGTTCGACGATTTTTTTTTTTTTTTCATTTAATGTATGCATTTTTAACGCTGGTGACAAATTCGACATTTTGCTTTGACCGTTTAATTCCTTTATCATTTTTGTACAAAAAGGTATACTTTATTTGAATAAATATCCTGGACCGTTTTTCATAAAATCGCATTTTAAATCCAGACATACCAGCATTTTGTATGTAGTAAAAAAATCAATATTTATGATTAAATTATTAAAATGTGGTTAAATTCCTAAAAACGGTGTTTTTGAGCCTCTTAAACTTAATAATCCAGTTAAAAACTGATTTTAAGAATTTTACCATATTTTAAAGATTTTCAGGAAAAAATGGAATTTTTTATTACATGCAAAATGCTGATATGTCTGGACTTAAAATGCGATTTTATGAAAAACGGTTCAAGATATTCATTTAAATAAAGTATACCTTTTTTGTACAAAAACGATAAAGAAATTAAGTGGATAAAGCAAAATGTCAAATTTGTCACCAGTGTTAAAAATGCATACATTAAATGAAAAAAAAAAATCGGCGCTCCCTACTGAACAGTGGTTTACCCATAGCTGTTTTTACAGTTTTCTTGCATGCAATCTTTTCTTGCTGCAATTTTTCGATCTACGCACGCGCATTTTTTCCTTTTTAAAATTGATGCAAAGTGCGCGTGTGCAGATCGAAAAATTGCAACAAGAAAACCTTCATGCAAGAAATCTTTCAAACTGTAAAAACAGCTTATTAAAAGAAATACTACTATAAGGTAATTTAGTAGCCCAAATATAATTGGTACTGTGGCAACAGTTCAAAAGTTATAAGTGACATAACCCTTTTTTATACCAACCTTGATGGTCAATATCTCCCTAACGAAGAGCGATAGAACTTTTTATTTTTATATAAAGTACTAACATTATTTTGGGTCACTCTATCACCTCTATCATTTTTGACCTCACGTTTCCGGACATCCAGTATATATATCTAAAATGCTTGTGTCAAAATTTGGGGGCGATCGATCCAGTATTTTTTGAGAAATCGTGCTTCACCGTCTTCAAAAATACTGTTTTAGGAAAAACGCGTTTAAAGTTTAAAGAACTCTTACACACTTACACTTAGTTGATTTTTTTTACAAATACGCGCATTACTCTGAAGCTATTTGACTGATTAATTTCAAATTTTCAGAGAACATACTTGAATACATGTGCACTCGAAATATGCTTTAAAAAGTACATTTTTTTAAATCGTAAGTGGGTATAATCTCTTAAACGTAATACATTCGAAGAATGAAATTGGTTTATTTATTCATGTGTTACTTTAAACAATCTTAATTTAACTTTTGAATTTTATTGAGTACAATGGCGAAAAACCATTTATATTAATAATTTAACAATCAAAATTAGGGTAAAGAATAACTCTATTTTAAGAGTAAACTAGTTTATATCTGGTATGTTTTACTCTGAACTTTTTGAGCAGGTGTTATTAATACCTTAATATTTAATTTGACAGACAACAATTATTTTTATGTGTGCATGTAAGTAAAAGATGACCAAGAAAAACAAACGCAAGCTTGTTGATAAAGAAAGGTTTAAATGTAATTTATTCATTTAAAAAAAAAAAAAACGTATTATAAAAAATTAAACCTGTTCAAAAAGTTTTTAGGGGAGACATCAACAGAATAAATTATTATACCCTTAAAATATAATTATTCTTTACCTTTATTTGCGTTATTAAATTATTAATATAAGTGGTTTTCTGCCATGCCAGTCAATAAAATATAAAAGCTAAATTAGGATTGTTTAAGTAAAACATGAAAGACTCGAACACGTCTTAAAATAAACATTTAATACATTCAAAAAAAAAAATAAATCTGAATTAAAAAAAATCTGCAAAATTAAAAAGTTATAAAGGACTGCAGAAAACGCAAGAATTTAAAAAAACAAGCTGTAGCAAATAAACGACGCCAGATAGCGAATTCCGGTTTTCACTAGTTAGTTTAGCATGAAATTTGAGCTTCAAATGTTGGGGGTCAGTTTTTGTGTACAACATATAGTTTCTTATCAATTTTATTGAGTACAATGACGAAAAATCATTTATATTAATAATTTAACAATCAAAATTAGGGTAAAGAATAACTCTATTTTAAGAGTAAACTAGTTTATATCTGGTATGTTTTACTCTGAACTTTTGTGAGCAGGTATTATTAATACCTTAATATTTAATTTGACAGACAACAATTATTTTTATGTGTGCATGTAAGTAAAAGATGACCAAGAAAAACAAACGCAAGCTTGTTGGTAAAGAAAGGTTTAAATGTAATTTATTCATTTAAGGAAAAATAAACGTATTATTATAAAAAATTAAACCTGTTCAAAAAGTTTTTAGGGGAGACATCAATAGAATAAATTATTATACCCTTAAAATATAATTATTCTTTACCTTTATTTGCGTTATTAAATTATTAATATAAGTGGTTTTCTGCCATGCCAGTCAATAAAATATAAAAGCTAAATTAGGATTGTTTAAGTAAAACGTGAAAGATCCGAACACGTCTTAAAATAAACATTTAATACATTCAAAAAAAAATAAGTCTGAATTTAAAAAAATCTGCAAAAATAAAAAAGTTATAAAGGACTGCAGAAAACGCAAGAATTTAAAAAAACAAGCTGTAGCAAATAAACGACGCCAGATAGCGAGTTGCGGTTTTCACTAGTTAGTTTAGCATGAAATTTGAGCTTCAAATGTTGGGGGTCAGTTTTTATGTACAACATATAGTTTCTTATCAATTTTATTGAGTACAATGGCGGAAAACCATTTACATTAATAATTTAACAATCAAAATTAGGGTAAGGAATAACTCTATTTTAAGAGTAAACTAGTTTATATCTGGTATGTTTTACTCTGAACTTTTTTGAGCAGGTGTTATTAATACCTTAATATTTAATTTGACAGACAACAATTATTTTTATGTGTGCATGTAAGTAAAAGATGACCAAGAAAAACAAACGCAAGCTTGTTGGTAAAGAAAGGTTTAAATGTAATTTATTCATTTAAGGAAAAATAAACGTATTATTATAAAAAATTAAACCCATTCAAAAAGTTTTTAGGGGAGACATCAACAGAATAAATTATTATACCCTTAAAATATAATTATTCTTTACCTTTATTTGCGTTATTAAATTATTAATATAAGTGGTTTTCTGCCATGCCAGTCAATAGAATATAAAAGCTAAATTAGGATTGTTTAAGTAAAACATGAAAGACCCGAACACGTCTTAAAATAAACATTTAATACATTCAAAAAAAAAATAAGTCTGAATTAAAAAAAATCTGCAAAAATAAAAAAGTTATAAAGGACTGCAGAAAACGCAATAATTTAAAAAACAAGCTGTAGCAAATAAACGACGCCAGATAGCGAATTCCGGTTTTCACTAGTTAGTTTAGCATGAAATTTGAGCTTCAAATGTTGGGGGTCAGTTTTTGTGTACAACATATAGTTTCTTATCAATTTTATTGAGTACAATGTCGAAAAACCATTTATATTAATAATTTAACAATCAAAATTAGGGTAAAGAATAACTCTATTTTAAGAGTAAACTAGTTTATATCTGGTATGTTTTACTCTGAACTTTTTGAGCAGGTGTTATTAATACCTTAATATTTAATTTGACAGACAACAATTATTTTTATGTTTGCATGTAAGTAAAAGATGACCAAGAAAAACAAACGCAAGCTTGTTGGTAAAGAAAGGTTTAAATGTAATTTATTCATTTAAGGAAAAATAAACGTATTATTATAAAAAATTAAACCTGTTCAAAAAGTTTTTAGGGGAGACATCAACAAAATAAATTATTATACCCTTCAAAAAATCAAATTTTGTTGGTGTTAATCTAGATACAGAACTGCAATGGAGCGCGCATATAAACAGCGTATGCAAAAAATTAAACATTGGTCTCTTTGTTCTAAGAAACCTCTCCAACTGTATAACTCCTTTCATGTTAAAAACAGTCTATCACTCTGTCTTTCACACACATCTCACATACTCAATACTAGCTTGGGGACATTCTGCAGATACTAATAGAGTGTTTGGCTTGCAACGGAAAGCCATAAGAGTCTTGGTTGGTCTTGGCTTTAGGGATGACTGCAAACAAGCTTTTATCTCATTAAAAATCTTAACTGTGCCCTCTCTATATATCTTTGAAAATTTAAAATATATCAAACGAAACCAGACAAAGTTTGAGGCACATCAGGACAAACATTCTTACAACACCAGACACAAACAAGATCTTGTACCGGCGTACTGGAGACTAAAAAGGTGTCAGAGTGGCCCAGGATACTGGGCAATATATTTTTTAATGTGTTACCTGAACAAATAATGGTGCTTCCATTTGAGGAATTTGAAAAAAATAAAAAGGTTTTTATTAAATGAAGCTTTTTATTCAATAGATGAGTACCTCTGCTCCCAATTTTAGTTTAAACATAATTACAAAAAAAATAAAAAATCTGTCATTTTAAATGAAAAGTCTTTTATGTCATTTTGAATAAAAGTAAAAATGTTATTTATAGTGTTTAACTTGTAATGTACATATGTATACATTTATGTTTATTTAAATTCTGTGATATTGACGATTGTAAGGCTGTGGCTATGTAACATGAATAAAGAATTATTATTATTATTATTATAAAAAGCGTCGAATTTGGCCCAGCCTGTACATACATAAGAGATAGAGATTCAAAAGGTATACATAAAACCAAGAAATTTTACAAATGATTTATTTTTAGGCCAGCCGTTTTACCAGTCTCGATCACTGGGAATTTTGGTACCATTAATCAAGCGAAATTTGTGTCAGCCGCTTTCAAAATGTACAGAAACGAGCATACATCCAATATGGGAGAAATTAGACTGCTATTGATTAAAGGAATAGAAGTTATAAGATGTGTTGGAAACCACGGTTTAGACGTGAAGCTTCTGGTTGCTTTGGCAACCATTTTTTCTGACCGATCAAAATTTTTGACAAAACAATCTGAAATTGAAGCAAATAGTGCCAGGTAAGTAACAAAAAAAATAGAGTGTCCAGTAACTCAAGCGATAAACTTTAAGGGGTAATTCTCCAACGAAAAATATAACAAAAACTTCATATGAACATACAGTGTGTCCACGTAAGTTGGAGGCAAGTGGGAAACTTTTTTATTAATAATTTTACGAAAAAAGTTATTCTTTATAAAAAGTTCTGCATGGTCCAAAACCTAAAATGCAATCATCAGATATCAAATTGTGTCAGTCATGTATGAGGTTTGGCCAAAAATGTAATATTTTCTTAAGAGTACAGTACCAGTATTTTTTCTAATATCGCAAATTGTTATAAAGAAAAGATGTTTAGGGTTAAAAATTACTTCTAAATATACAGTTTTGTTAATTTCCAAAACTTTTTTTCTGTGGAAATCAAGAAAATTTAAGTTTGTACATTAGTGCATTGTACATTCTTGTTTTGATAACATATAATTTTAAAAGTTTATTTAAAACTGTCCTATGAGATTTATAATCATAAAATATAGTGCACTAATGTACAAACCTAAATTTTTAACATTATCGCAGAAAAAAAATATTTTTTTTGGAAATGTAAAAAAATTGAATATAATCGTTTTTTATAATAACTTTTATACCAGTTTAAATATTTTTTATAAATTTAACAGACGTCTCTTAATCATCGAAAGCATTTTTTTAAAGTATAGGGAAAAAATATTTTTAGCATTGTCGTCCGTGAAGTATTTACGGAAAATATTTTTAAAAATGCCATTGCATTTCCCTAAAATAAAAATACTTTAAATTCTTGTTATATTCGACGCAGAGCGCAAATATATTTGACGCCGTCGTTTAGCTTTGAATAAATTTGATCTCTTGACTTTCAATCCACATACGTTTTTCGCGTAACAAAATTTAAACCATTTATCGGAATAGTAATTGTATATCGCTAAATATTAATTTTACCTTTTTTATTTATTCTCTAATTAGATAGCAATTTGACCATGCCGAGAATCAATGAAAGGTAAAAAAATCAAATTTGTTTAAACGTAAACAAAAACCCAAAAAGGATTTTTTATTTTGAAAAAATGAAGTGGCCATTTTTTCTTAAAAAATATTTAGCGTAAATACCTGTATTAGCTTAGTGACTTAAAGGTCAGATACTTCGGTTTTTGAGTAGAAGCAAATGCTTTATACAGTGAATAAAGTATGTCAACATTAGTAGATTTTTGAACAGACCCACCTCAAAAGTCCTGCTGGCACCCCCACCCCCTCAAAGTTGGTTAAGGGATTGATATAGTTTTTTTCTAATATCTTCTAAACGGTAAATGATAAAAAACTGATTTTAGTGTCGTTAGATAGAGCACAAAATTCTGCAAAATAGTAATAATTAAAATTGTATTTTTGTTTATTACGTAAGAATCTCCAATATAGAAAAAGTTGGAGGGGAGCATCCACGAGGCATTTTTACGATATATTTTCCAAACCGTCTACCAAACAAAAAAAATATAAGACACCAAAAATTAAGGCCAAACTTTTCCCTATCGAATGGTGTATAACACTATACTATTTTCTTTTAAATTAAAGCTACCAGTGGCGTACAAAAGTAGCACTACACCAGTATAGTAGGTAGTTAAAAATAGAAATTTTTAATGTCATACTTTTATTTTATTTTTTCAGAATATTTCTCACTTTAGTTATATTAATTGGTAATATTACCTTATTGCGCATAATAGTAATATTAAAAATAATATTTTTGTTTTTTGGTAAGACTCTACAACAAAAAAAAGTCGAAGGGGAGTATCCATACGGCACTTTTTACCATATATCTTTCAAACTATTAACAAAAAAAATAAACAACATAAACGACAGACCACAAAGTTATTATTTAGACTATTATCTTTTAAAATAAAGCTACCAGTGGCGTACCAAATTAGTACTACACGAATAAAGTACCTAGAAATCGAAATATTTAATATTATTCTTAAATTTTAAAAGATTATTTTTCACTTTAGATTTATTAATTAATAATTATACTTTACATTTTATTTACTTATTTCTTTTGTTTTATAATTTGATTCATCATATTTTTAAATAAATAACAACAGTATTATAATAACTTTTTATTATAAAGATAACAACAAATATGGCTTATACAGTGTGTCCCAGGATAGGTGTTACAAGAGGACAAATTTACCAAAATTTTTGGAATATTTAATCGTCCTTTTGGGAAACTGGTCGCATGGTCCAAAACTAATAAATACAAAATTTGATTTCAATTGGAAATATACAGGGCAAGTTATAACTAAAAATATGAAAAATGACCAAGGATAAAGTACCTTTATTTTTAAAAATAGGACAAAATTGTATAAGTAAATGTTGTAGAGATCTAAATTTTATGTCAAAATTTAAAGTTAAACACGTTAAGTAAAAAAAAAATATTTTTGTCAATTTTTTAACTCGCCCTGTTTAATACCAATTGAAGTAAAGTTTTGTATTTATTAGTTTTGGACCATGCGACCGGTCGCCCAAAATTTCGTTTTAAAATTTAAAAATTTTTGTTCCATTTGTCCTCTTGTAACATCTATCCTGGGACACACTGTATATAACATCAATAAAAAACACATTATTACACAACCTAAAATACCTAATTACAACATTCTGCACACAAACATAACCTGGTAAATTTAAATTTTTTAAACAACATTTACAATTTGTGCCACATTTACATTTTAATAGTGTATCAGATGATATTTTTTCATTTTTTAAAGTGGTCCACAGTGGTGTCCATTTAGTATTCTCTAAAATCCATCCCCATTCAGATGGACATGGAAGTTCAACCACTGGTTGGCAGAGATTACCCCAAACAAATACTGCTTGATAAATGCATTGATTAATGTGAAGTGCTAAAACATTCATTGTTGGGGGTAAATTCTCAACCGTTCGGTTTTTTGGGCAAAAGTTGCATTCGACAAATATCAATGTTGCTACTATCAGAATGTATGTAAATGGTTACAACGAATTTTGAGATCACACTTAATTGCCGAGATGAAGGTTTTTGGAATGCTGCAATAAATCAATGAAAGTAACTTCCGGAAAAGATTCCCAAGCTTCCCAACACTTTTTTCCTTTTCCATAAAAGGAGGAGGTGGTATCGCAACCGGTTAGTGAATGAAAAAAGAAAGGGCTAGACTTTTTTCATTGATTTTTTTAGCAATTTCGATACATGAAATATGTCTTACATTTTTACCCGTACCAAACTCAATCCACACGTCTTGATTTTGATTTTTGTACTGGTAAATTTTTTTTTCCGTGTAATATGATTATTTATTATTACTAGTATGCAGAATTAGAAATAAATATAAATTAATAAAACTAAAGTAAAAAATATAAAAAAAAATTAAAAGTATAACATTAAAAATTTACATTTTTAGGTACTATACTGGTGTAGTGCTACTTTTGTACGCCACTGGTAGCTTTTTTTTTAAAGATAATAGTATAATGTTATACTCCATTCGATAGGGAAAACTTTGGCCTTTATTTTTTGAATTCTATATTTTTTTATTTGGTGGATGGTTTGGAAGATAATATATCGTAAAAAGTGCCGTGTAGATCCAACATTTTTTTGTTGTAGAATTTTACTAAATCAACAAAAATACAATTTCTAGTGTTACTATAAGGTAATATTACCAACTAAAGTGAGAAATATTCTGAAAAAAATAAAATAAAATAAAAGTATGACATTAAAAATTTCTATTTTTAACTACCTACTATACTGGTGTAGTGCTACTTTGTACGCCACTGGTAGCTTTAATTTAAAAGAAAATAGTATAGTGTTACACACCATTCGATAAGGAAAACTTTGGCCTTAATTTTTTGTGTCTTATATTTTTTTGTTTGCTAGACGGTTTGGAAGATATATCGTAAAAATGCCTCGTGGATGCTCCCTCCAACTTTTTCTATATTGGAGATTCTTACGTAATAAACAAAAATACAATTTTAATTATTACAATTTTGCAGAATTTTGTGCTCTATCTAACGACACTAAAATCAGTTTTTTATCATTTACCGTTTAGAAGATATTAGAAAAAACTATATCAATCCCTTAACCAACTTTGAGGGGGGTGGGGGTGCCAGCAGGACTTTTTGAGGTGGGTCTGTTCAAAAATCTACTAATGTTGACATACTTTATTCACTGTATAAAGCATTTGCTTCTACTCAAAAACCGAAGTATCGGGCCATTTTTGAACAATAAGTCACTAAGCTATATGTCAAAAAATACCCTTTGGTGCATAAGAGACGTCTCCCAAATTTTTCAAGAGTATCTAGATGGGTAAAAAAGATATTACAAATAATGAATATATATATTTTTTTAATTGTAATTTCCTGTAGTTCCAATGACACTTGGAACATATGTTTCATAATATGAAGTTTTTTCTTACTTTTTGTTGAATAATCACCCCTTAAAGTTTATCGGTAGAGTGACTAAACACCCTGTATTCTAAAAAACACTAAATGAGAAATATATACATTGTTTTGTAAAACTAAGTTGATGTAATACCAAAATAAGTGTCACAGCTTCAGACATATTTTAAATACTTTTCCGTTTTTTTAGAGCTGAACTGTACTGGAAAACTGCATTCCCACTACTAGAAAAACTTAAAAATAACCACGCCATAGTATATCCCAATAACAGGCTCTTTACATACCAGAACAACAAAGATTTGACGCAGGATGAAATTACTAGTTACATTGAGAAAGCCAAACTATTTATTGGTAAGTTTGTTTTAAACTTAATCTACAGCATTTTTTTTAAATTTTGGTTCCATGTTTTTATTTTTGGTCAAAAATGTAATATTTGTAGAATGGAAAGGTTTTGTTTAACTGTTGTTTTATATTATTAGTCGAGGCAATGAAGCAAAAAAGTTCGGAATTTTTTAGGACGGATCGGAATGCGTTTTTTTGCATTCGCTTTGAAAAACTATTTGTAAAATTTGCACCTAATTTTTACCTTATACAAAAGTTGCATTGCTGCAGCCAAAAAGTATTTAAGAAATGATGAGTAGTGATGCTCAATTAATCTTAGTGGGTGACTACAATCTACCAGAGGCAACCTGGAGTGAAATGAATCAGGAAATAGTTGTCCATTGTCCCCTGCTAGCTGTGCAAATGTATTATGTAACATCATGGCTTACCTTAACATGTTGCAGATCAACAGCATTCCCAACTCTAATAGAGTGTTTTTGGATCTTGTGTTTTCTAATCAATTGGATGTAATAGTTGGGGCTGCTGTGGATTTGCTTCTTAATGTTACGGGCCACCATGCAGCTTACATTGTAAGTATTCCCTTAAATTATGTGCAGGAAGACTTAAAGTATGACATATGCTATCATGACTTTAAAAACTGTAATTATACTCTTCTCAATGAAATGTTGGCTGGGGTTGACTGGGATACCTTGCTGGATCGATCTGATGTCAATATTGCTACGGAACAGTTCTATTCTGTTCTGTATGACTTTATTAATGTCTGTGCACCTATTAAGAGATTTAAAAGTTCCAACTTTCCAGTTTGGTTTTCCAGAGAACTTCAGGCAGTGGTTTTTGAGAAGAAAATAGCACATAAAAAGTATATGCAAACTAAGTTACATAGTGATTATATTGTGTTTTCTAATATAAGGTCTAGGTGTAGCCAGTTAAGAGAGGAATGTTATAGTAATTATATTTTAAGAATACAAAATGATATTAATAATGACCCGGGTTTGTTTTGGAGATACGTAAATAATTCAAGGCAGTCTAGGGGTTATCCAGCTGCCATGCATCTGGGCACCAGGACTGGTAATGGTGGTGCTGAGACTGTTAACCTTTTTGTCGAGTTTTTTTCAAATGTGTATGCAGATACCCAGCTGCGGGTACCCGATTATTATTCATCTCTTGATAATAATATAGATTTGCAGGAAATTGATATCGATCTTCAATCTCTTTTTAATGCTATTCTTGACTGCAAGTCTAAACTTTCCTGTGGCCCTGATGGAATACCATCTTTTCTCTCAAGAGAATGTGTCTATACATTGAGCAAGCCATTGTATATATTATTTAATACCTCTCTTAACCAAGGGATTTTTCCAAATTTCTGGAAAGATTCATTTATAACTCCTGTCTTTAAGTCTGGGGACCGCAGTGATGTGAAAAATTACAGGGGTATTTGTGTGCAATCTGCAATACCCAAGCTGTTTGATGCACTAGTTACATCATCTTTGTCGTGGGGATGTAGGGGAATTATCTTGGAGGGACAGCATGGATTTTATCCAGAGCGTTCTACAGTGACAAGTCTTTTGACGTACCAGGATCATCTGTTGGGTGCCTTTGGGAAAAGACTACAAGTTGACAGTGTTTACACTGATTTCTCCAAGGCATTTGATAGGGTTGATCACTTACTATTATTGGCTAAACTGAGAGCTCTCGGGCTGGGGAATAAGATTGTTACGTGGCTTGCTAGTTTTCTAACTAACCGTGTCCAGCGAATTAAGATTAATAATTTTGTTTCAACGGAAATTGCTGTCCCTTCGGGTGTTCCCAGGGCTCGCACTGTGGACCGCTGCTATTTTTACTATTTGTAAATAATATATGCAATTTTGTGGGTGAGTCTAGCTTCCTGATGTTTGCTGATGACCTGAAACTCTATAAAGAAATTCACACCCGCGCAGACTGTGACTTATTACAATCTGACATGGATAATTTATCTCTATGGTCTAAGATGAATGGTCTTGGCTTAAACATTGAGAAGTGTTGCTCCATTACTTTTGCTAGAATAAGACATCCAGTGGTTTATGAATATGTCATTGATGGTGTGACTCTTGAGCGAGTTAGTGAGGTGACTGATTTGGGGGTAGTTTTAGACTACAAATTATTGTTTAACAGCCATATCGCATCGCTGGTGAAACGTGCGAATAGGAGCTTGGGTTTTGTGACAAGATTTTGTAGGGACCTTTCATGTCAAGTTTATAGAATATTGTATTGTTCTTTTGTGCGTTCTATGTTGGAGTATGCAAGCCAGGTTTGGTCTCCTCAGTACGCTGCGCATATCACGGAGGTTGAGACTGTCCAAAGGAGGTTTCTACGCTCCTGTGCCTTTGAGTCGGGAATACCTTTGTTGGATGGTCACACTGACTACAACAAAGCTCTTTCTAGACTTAACTTATGTACATTACAAAAACGAAGGCTTCATGCTGATATGTGTGTTCTATACAAACTCATAAATGGTGATATTGATCAAGTTATCTTCTAAGTCGTCTAAATTTTTCCACCGTTCATCGAACAAGATCAAATAACTTATTCTACTTAGAGCACCAGAGAAATAATTATGGCTTGATGCTCCATTGGTGAGAATGCAGAGTGAATTTAATGAATTAAATTTGCGTTTTGATGTTACTCTTCCTAGTTTTAAGAGGGTGCTGATTCGTCTTTAATGATCTCTTAGCGTAAGTTAGAATTAAATTATTATTATGAGTATTATTTTTTTAAGTGATTTAATGGTCTGTGATGTTGCTCTACTGTGATGTATTTAAAAATTATATTTTGTTAAATATTGTTATGTAATTTTTTTATATTGTAATTAATTGTTGTAAAATGGAGTATCCGTTAATAAATAAATAAATAAATAAATAAATGCTTTCGATATTTTTCAATGCTGTCACAAAAATCCAAGGAGATTACTTTCAGGGCTAGGTACCCTTGCACCAGGTGGTTGGGGGAGGTGTTTGTTTTTTGCACTCTTGTCAGGAAAATTCTCGGAGATGACGTCCGCGTTCAGGTTAGGGCCCAGATGTCCGTGGGGTGTTCGCCGATGCCATATTTGAATTCAGCTACCAAAAAAATCCCCAAGTGCCGTGTTTCTCTCCTTCTTCACATGAATTTGGAGAAAATCCCACGGAGATGACGTTCGTCGGCGTTCCCGAGCTCCAAATGATCAAAAACTCCCGAGTAGCCGACCTGGGCCAGTTCTGACTCTTATTTACAAAGTTTTTTCTTGGATATATTTTTGGCTGTAGCAATACAACTATCGGTTTGTATAAGTAAGTAAATTCCGAACATTTACCCTTTTTCGTGCTTCATTGCCTTGACTATATGAAAAAGCTACCAAAACTGGTTTAAGTTTGTGTCAGTTATAAATTGTCAAGTGCTCTTTTTTAGTCATAATTTGACATTTTTTTTGTTTTTAGGTGTTCAGCACATGAAGAAGAAAGAATATGAGAAGGCCATGCACATTTTTGAAAGCCTTAAGGATCCCTATGCCAGTTTTTATCAGTCTCAAATTTACAAACACATGGCTGATTCAAAAACCAGTCAAAATAAGGAAAATGTTACTTCAGAAATGAGAAGCCAAAATATAATTCTCTTATCAAGGTAAGCTTATATCACATTTCATTTGTTCAATTATAAAAATTTTAAATTAGCTTATTTATTTTAAGAATGGCAAAATCCGGTTAAGTGGTTTCCAATAAAACCGGTTTTCGGTTAACCAAAGTTTTTAAAAAACCAAAATACCAAAATCGGTTTTACTAAACCATGATTAACTGAAAACTGGAAAGTTATTGTTCAATTAAATAAGTCTTGATTGATCGTCTTTTGGTTGAAAACGGAATTTTCTACGAGCTTTGATAATTAATAATAATAATAAACAAGAAAATAAATTAATTAACAGACAAGACAACAATAACGTAATATAACAATCTAGTCAGTAAAATATAAGTTTATAAATAGTTGGTGTACAAATTATAAATGCATAAAAGTTTTTTCCTCTGTTCTTTGATTAAAACATTGGTATTCTACTTTGGGTGTTTTGCTTTAGTTCAGGTTTTTAGTAATTTAAATAAAGTAAAAGTTAGTTATTGTTTATTAATAATATTGTTAACCCATAAGATATACCTAGAGGAAAAAGGAAAAAAAATTAATGTGGTTGATGGTTGTTTCCAAGTTTAATTTTTATTTAAAAATTTGTTTTGATTACGTTACGTTGCTATACTGTTTAATAATTCGTAATTTTGAATTAAAAATGTGGCTTCTAATTAATCTATGAAGTAGTAAGTAGCAAAATTCCGGACCATCGAAAACCGATAATGAACGATATTTATAAAGTGATGGATCGGATTTCGGTTTTGGCCAAAATCGAGGGTAACCAATACCCGAAAACCAATTAATGATAAACTGGTTTTCAGTTCTGGCCAAAATCGCAATTAACTGAAACTAGAAACCGAATTTGGACAAAACCACGGTTAACTGAAAACTGGTTGGTTGCCAGCACTAACCTATTTTAGTGTTTTTTTAATCCTTTTTCTTATTCTAAAATGTCTATAAAGTTACATTACATGATATATTTTTATTTATTTACTTTAAAAAAAATATATAATGTTTTTATAGGGCGCGTGATTGTCTTTACCTGACACTTGATCGTCTAAGGGAACCTTCTCAGGACAGAGATCATCCATTGAATGCTCAGCTTGGCACTGAAATAGAGAAAATTGAAAGATTGCTATCTAGAATAGATCCTGACTGTACCAATAGAAATGAATGTGACGGTAAGTTAAGATAATGATTTATGTCTAGTTTCTGTCAAAATACACAGGATGGTCCCATTTTTCTAGGAAGTCCAACATTTGTGTTGTTCTTTTTAAAAATATCTCCGTAATATCAAGCTTTCCAATTTGTTTCGGTTATTTTTGACCACCCTGTGTACTATTTGAGTCGTTAAGAACCAAAGATAATCCCACAAATAATTTAAAAAATGCTTAAACATGTATTTTCAATAGTATAAAGCCTATTTTTCTGGGCCAGTGGGGGCTAATAATTATAAAATAATATAAGCTCACTTTTGAACCTTGAATTTAATAAATAAGTTTAATGCTATTGAAAGTAATATATGGTAAAGCACTTTTTCATTTGTGGGATGGTCCGCTCATATTTATAACGCCTCATATGCAGCATGTCCACGGAGGGACCAAAAATGTAAATGTTCAAGAAAGTCGTGTATGGTAACTGCTTTTGCTTTTTTAAAAAAAAACAAGATTCACGTTGAAAAATTTGTTTTATTGTGTATAGGGGCTCCAAAAAGTACAAAAATGTTCAAATAAACCAAGAGAAAACTGCCTTTATTTTCAATAATTTCTACAAAATGTCAAATAAAAAAGGTTTTTAGATTTGAATAAGGGTCCCCAATCTGAAGTTTAACATGCAAAAAACAAATTTTTGTGATATTTGTTTTACACCTGGTTTTAAATAAACGATTTATTTAATGTCATTTTTTAAAAATATATTTAAATACAAAAATGTAGGAAATAAGTAAGAAAAGTGCAAAACATGAATAAATAAAAATACCCTAAAAAAATATATATTTTTTTTTTGTAAGATTTCAAATATGGTTACTTTATTCAATTTTAAAAACCTTTTTTATTTGACACTAGCTATGATTCCCGGCTTCGCTCGGGAGTTGATATGATATTACGTAGTAGTTGAAATAACAAAAATAAATATGACTTAAAAAGTAAAAAAGTTTTGTTATTGTCGGGGTATATAGGTATAGGTATATAACTTTTTTTTAATTTCCTACTCTTGAGCAAGCTACATATAGCTGACCGTGAGAGAAGCAGAATTCCTTGCGCTTTGTTAATTGTTAAACTAAAGGCTAATTTAAATGGAAACTGCAATATTTTAAATTGATAATGAATAACTAAAATTATGTCGCTTTAACTTCAAAATAAAAGTTAGCTACTGCTGTATAAATACACGAAATTTAATAACTTTATTATAGTAACAAATATAATTTAGGACTTTATTAAAATTGGAATTTTAAATTGTGCGCCATTATTACACATGCTCGCAGCGCCTTTCGATACGCAACCCAAATAACCGTTGTTCTGAATGAGTTCTAATACTCGACACAGATGGCGCTACTACACCTAATTTCCAAGTTGAAGGGTTGGAAAAGCCCTTATATCTTTAAAAATATGCCCTTTAGGTTAAAACGGGAACTTTCTTGTTCAAAGGGGGATAAAAGGCTATCACACTATATAAGTCCCTTTATCGTATCGGGACTCCTTTTTAAGTTTTATCGGCACGCACATTTTATCAACTTGGTATATATATTATTATATATAATGATTTTGCTAAATTAATAAAAATAAAGGCTCTTTGCCCATTTTCACATTTTTGTACTTTTTGGGGCCCCTGTACAAAACAAAACAAATCTCTTTTAAAGTATTTTTTTAAGAAGCAAAAGCAGTGGCCATACACGACTATCTTAAATATTTAAATTTTGTCCATTTTTCCTATTGTAAAGTCCATCCGTGGATATACTGTATACTATGTATCCATTTCGGCAGTTTTTTTCCTTGCTCAAGCAAAATTTTTTTCTACATGTAGAAAAAAATCACACCCAGTGTAAGCTCTTAATATTAATTTTAAGTACTAACCATTTAAATTTCACTCTTTTTATAATTGCTATAGTGTTTTTTTACAACTCCACTGGTTTGCCGGTAGGACTCGTCAAAGTACAATTTTTAGAATTTTTTTTCTCCAATTTTTTGAACAAATAGCAAAAAATAAAGAGAAAAAAAGGATCTACTTATATGAAATTTACAACTATTTTTACGACTCAAAACGTAAAACTTGATAATCGCTGTCTTTAGATTTTCCTTTTTGTTGGTAACTTACACAATATAGTAAAAAGTGATTAAGCATTAGAAATAAAAAAAACTTTTTTCTGACATGCATTTTAAATGGAAAAAAATCAAATTTAAATGGTTACTACATACTTTAAATTAATATCAAGCTTGGTCGGAGTTTTTCTTCCTACATGTAGAATGAAATTTTGCTTGAGCACTGAGAAAAAGAAATATTTTTGCGGAAATAAATCACCCTAATGTATACGGTATATTTAATTAACAAAACAAATTGAACATCCTTATCCCATCAATATTTCAATTTATTTATTTATTTATCAAACAAACATTACAAAATAAAACTCCTAGTAAAGTTTAATTTCACTTAATTACCAATGTCTAAAAGATAAAATAAAAAATGAACGTCAGTTTAATTAATTACACCGGCACAAAAAAAAGTTTGATGTGCATTGGACGCGACCTATGTACGGGTATGTTTTTCGACCCTCTAAATCCGAATTTTAAGTCAGTTTAGGTCGTACGGGTCCCAATTTCGAGTGAATTGCAAAAAACGTAAAAAATTATGCAAATTTTCTCTAACTCCTACCGTTTTTTGCAATTTATTCAAAATTGGAGGGTGTAAGGCCTAAACTGATTTAAAATTCTGATTCAGCGGGTCGAAAAACATGCCTGTAGATAGGTCGCGTCCGCAGTACAAAATACTTTTTTGTGCACCGGTGCATCAGCCCATATATGAAAAAAAAAAATTGAACACCAGACGCGACCTATTTAGGGGCATGTTTTTGACCAACTGAATTCAAATTTTAAATTAGTTTAGGACCTTCCACTTTTGAGTAAATCGCAAAAAACCGTAAGAACTAGCGAAAATGTTCATCCATTTTTTACAGTTTTCTGCAATTTACTCGAAATTGGGACCTGTACGGCCTAAATTTACTTGAAATTCGGAGAGAGAGGGTCGAAAAACATCAAACTTTTTTTTGTTTGTGCCGGTATTATTGTTTAGTTTTAAAATACACGTCAGATGGTTTTTCAAATTAAAAGTAATAATAATAATAATGAAAATTATAATTGGTTTTTGCTTATTTTACTTTAGGTATGTCGGATGAAAATGTATCGGACAGTTCTGCAGGCGAACATTACCTTAGCACCTACACTCACCATACCAGTTTCCATAATGGACGCGACTACAGTGGAAAAAATGACACTCATCTTCATTCTACACCTCTTAGGTTAGGTGTGCCAAGACAAGAAGCAAGGCCAAGTCCAGAAAGGTATGATATAAAAAAGTATTTTATAAATATTTTAAAGTGTCTTAGAGTTTTTGTTAGAAATTGTTTCTTTTAGCTAGAAATTTGTATATAATAATAAATCTCTTTATTCAGAAGAATTGTACAGTATAAAAAACAGTGCACAATAAAATGAAATGGCGTCACAAAAGGCCCATAGTGTGCATAATGTAACAAACTATGGGAAAATACAGAAATAGGTATACAATTTGAACACTCAGTTACATAAAGAACATACGCTAAACATTTACTTAACAATTAAAACCTAATATTATTGGTAGACATATTAAAATTAGTAGTTTAAAAATTCAGTTATAGTATACGGTTCTATATTTAAAATTAGATTAAAAACTTGTTTTTATACAATTTAAAACTGTGCAGAACTTTTATTTCATTAGGAAGCAGATTAAAAAAATTTATACACGAATATGTAGTGAATTTTTCCGTTGCGGTCAGTCTATGTTGTGGCAAAGAGTAGCCAGTAAACCGTGTTTGATGATCGTGAGTCACCTCATATTGCCTAAACTTATCTTTATTTTTAAACAAAAATAACAAACACTCATAGATATACACACCAGGAAAAGTAAAAATATTCAGTTCCCGAAATCTGTATATACAGGGTGTCCGCTAATTAATGGTACACAGAAAAACTACAGATTCCTTATGTCAAAATATTAAGATTTAACCACACATACCTATATCCAAAAGTTAATAATAAGGAAGATACGGGTCAAAGTGAAAAAATATTTTTAATTTATTTTGATAAATTTTAATAAGTTTTGAATATTTTAATAAAATTCGATATCTAGAGGTCTTTTGACATAAGCTATTTAGATATGATATTATTTTTTATGTGTTAACCAGAGGGGGCAAACAACGCTATTAAATTTTTTCTTAAACGTCCTAACTTTTCTGTGCCACACTTTGTACCATCTACGTAAGTCAGTAAACACTCCTATGGTTTCTACACAAAAAAGTATACATTTTCAAGATATTTAAATTTGATTAATTTAGTGCAACGAAAAAATGCCTTTAAAAACAGCATATTAGTCATAACTACAAGTGCCTCATGATATACGAATGATTTAATGTATTCCATCTACTTTTTGGTCGCACTAAAACACTTAAATGCAAATATCTTGAAAACGGTTGCTAGAAGCCATTCTTATAAAGTATACCTTTTTTGTGTAGAAAGCATAGGGGAGTGTACTGGTTTACTTAGATGGTACATACAGTGTGGCACAAAACAGTTGGGACGTTTGATAGAAATTTAAATAGTGTAGTTAGCCGAGTTTCACTTAAATATTCAAAATGTATCAAAAATTATCAAAAAAATTATTAAATTATTTTTTCACTTTGACACCGTGTATCTTCCTTATTATCAGCTTTGGGATATAGCTATGTTTGGTTAAATCTTAATATTTTGACACAAGGAATCTGGTTTTTCTGTGTACCATTAATTAGCGGACATCCTGTATTAGACCTAAACAAGAGTTCTTCAATGTACCATGTACTTTTATTTTGGTTTTTATTTATTTATTTATTTATTTAATAATCCCCATTATAAGACTTAAAAAGTATTAACATCGCCAAATATTTAAATTTGGAATATAAAATAGAATATAATTGTACAAAAATAGGTGTAAAAAAGCAATACTAAGTAATATAAAAACTACTAACCCACAAAAAAAAAACACATTGTTCCAATAAAAAGTATAGATAAAAATAGGACCAAAACAGATCATTTTTAAAAGTCATTTTTCCTATAAAAACATTTATTTAAAAGGTAGCACAGCAAAGATTTTTTAAATTTCTTAGAAGAGTTTATTTCTCTTATATGTTCAGGTAGTTTATTATATACAGTGATACAAAAACAAAAAGGACTTTTTCGATAAGCTGACAGTTTATAATTACTAATTAATATGTCTTTATTATTTCTTGTACCGTTAAAACATTGTGACCCCACTGACAAAGTCAAATTATCCAAACCAAGGTATCTCTTAAAATTTTTAAGAATTCTAATTCTGTGGTAGCTGTACACATCATAATGGTAATGAAAGAATTTTGGAATTCCATGGTCTTTATTTTAATTTATTTACACAACGTTTTAGGCAGTAGTTAACTTATTGATCTTAAGTAAGTTATCTTATTGATCTTGCTTAACCATAAACTGGGAACATACATATTATGTCATGTTGCTAATCAATTATATTAATCAATTAGCTGACCCATGACTACTTCGTTGCGCGTTAGTTATATTTTTCTCTGAACTTTTGTTCAATCATAATAAAATACAACCTATAGCATTCCTGAATAGTGTAGCTTTCTGATTTTGATAGAATTTTTATGATCGGTTCAGTTACAAGCTTTACTCCTTTATTTATACTTAATATAAGTGTAAATGAATATCAAATAACTATATAGATTGATTTAAACAAAATATTATTTGGCTTTTCTCCAGAATAAAATTAAGAAGTTTATTTAACATTTTAAGAAAATTAAAACTTTTATATAATTTGAAGAACTATTCTGCTCTTACACAATATAATAAAAGTTATGATTACTTTAAAAGAAATAAAATAATGAAATATTTAATATTAAGTTACTTACAATACAAAGGCTTCAATCTATAAACAAAGGTTCATTAGCTCTCGGTTGAAATTATTTTAATCCAATAAAGTAAAATCTTAACAAGACGCCAGGCGGCAACTTGCGTTTTTGTTAACTTCCTAATTTTATTCTGGAGAAAAGCCACATAATATTTTGTTTAAATTTAATCCCCCAGAAAACAAATAAAGCAAAAAAATATATAGAATGGTATACATATGTCATTATTTTTCTCCGAAATGTTTGTTTAATCATTGTAAAATAAAGCCTATAACACTTTTGAATAGTGTAACTTTCTAACTGTGGAAGAGTTTTTATGATCGGTTTAGTATTTCCGAAGATTAGCCTTTACAAAGTTACAGTTTATCCAAGATAGCCGACCCGTGCCCAATTCGTTGGGCGTTAATATCTGAACTTTATGTTTAATCATAATAAAACATAGACTATAACACTGGTGAGTAGTGTAGCTTTCTGATTGTGAAATACTTTTTATGATCGGTTCAGTACTTCCGAAGATTAGCGGCTACAAACAAACAAACAAAGTTACAAAATTTACCTCTTTATAATATTAGTATAGATATTTATAATGCTACTAGCTTCCAGTCCTACGTTTCAGTGGCTCAGTACTTATGATAGGTTGAAATCATTTTTTGTGTTCTCCTGGCGGCACTCTGTCGGCCTTGTAGCGGCACTCTGGTAAACATTTAATAACAGCCTAGAGACTGACCGACCGACCGACCGACCGATTTGTTTAGCTACAGACCGATCAACCGACCCATCTAGCGACATAACCAGAACTGACCGACCGACCCGCCTAGCAACAGACCGACCGTTGTTTATTACTTCAATTAAAAAAATATTTTTTTATTCTACCAACAGGTTGGATGCGCAATTACGACAGTTAGCAGCATCCAAAGATTTGGCAATAAACAAGGTTTTAGAACAAAATAAGATTATGACAGACCTGCTGAAAAATTTGACAACCACTGTTGATGAACAAGCTAAAAATTTTACGGGTATGCTGGTTACTTACTACTTATTGTGGAATATTTGATTACAAGACTGTTAAACTACATGTTTATTTTTTATGTTTTAGGTTGTTTTGAAGATGTAAAGGAGGTTAAAAAATCGGTAGAAGAACTAACAAATTCCGTTGACGACAGACTTCAAACCGTTTACGACAGACTTCAAAGCGTGACTGACATGGTACAGGAAATGAGGAGAGAACTGAACGATATTAAGAAAGAGCAAAATAAAAATGCACAACTCAGTGTGGAAGATCTCTATGAGTTAGGTAAGGGTAAGACACTTGTGTTTTTAACACGGTTTTATTAGCTTGGGTTGTAACTATCTATCTATCTATCTATCTATGTAACGGAATCTTTGAGCCTAATTTTTACCAACTTCCAGCGATTCAATTTCTTTGAAACTTTGCACACGTATCAAGGACCGATGACAATGCAATAATTTAAAAACAGTATCCCGTTATCCTGATTAGGACCGCCAGGATAAATAAATTCCTTTTCAGATCCTCTGTGTCTCTTGACAAAATGGCGAAGGATTTTTTAGTGAATAAACTGGAGCATTTATTTTTAAAAAACTAATTGATATATCGAACTAAAAAATGAAAAATAAATAATAGTTTAAAAAACTAAAAAACACTCTTTTATATGAAACCGAACTAAAAATTAGAAAATAATTTTTCATTACAAAGAGTTTGTCACTTCAGAATAAAAGCGTAGGGTGCTTAATATATTAAATGTTATAATTATTCTATTTGCAAATATCTATGAGGGAAAAGTTATGAAAAAATAGTATAATGCACCCCACGCTTTTTACTCTGAAGTGACAAACTCTTTGTAATGAAAAATTATTTTCTAATTTTTAGTTCGGTTGCATATAAAAGCGTGTTTTTTAGTTTTTTAAAACTATTATTTATTTTGTATCATAATGTAAAACATATAAATATTTTTTAACCGAAATTTCCATCTAGTTAATGATTAATAAGTTTAAAATATATTTTAACATAAATAAATAGGCACTTCTTTGAGTTTTAGTTGCTCTAACTATAAATAGAATAAATTAATTTTTCTATTGGAATGAAATTTATTTTCTAGAAATCAAAACACAACGCTATCTACAGGCTGTTTACGCAAACTATGTTAGAAAGTTGTATCTGTTATTTAACTTGCACTAATAAGGAATTTATGAAACTTAACAGTAAATACTTTTACTATTATTGTATAATGTCGGGGTCAGGTCAATAATTACAATAAAAGCTATCTTATTCTATCTTTTAAGCTCAATCAAGTTACATATAGTTTTAAAATTTGTCGTTTCAGATCCGGATTACAATACTCCATTGGACTATAATTTGGGCAGCAGTTTGGGAAATACACAATCAAATTTAAATTCTATGGTTAGCAACATGTACCCACATTACCAACCACCAAGACTCCCACAAGGTAATTTCTTACAACCAAAACTTTATCCTGTACGTTATAGGATCTCTTTAGTTAACACTTAGGGGTATGAATTTACCTAATTTACTTATTTGGACATCCATAACAGAGTCTTTAAACGTAAAAAGAATGGATTATATTCAGTGTATAGGTTTTTTTGTTCATTTTTTATTAGATGAAACATAAAAATGTAATTTTGGAGATTGTACACTTTAAATCTAGACCCTTCAGTTGTTTTATTTTATTTTTTTGTTTTTATTTTATACATAATACTACGTGTTTTGGTTATGTTATACTAATTTATATTTATTAAAAATATTTTAATGAACGTCGCGAAATGCAGTATTGATAACTTCTTTAATTAGAAATGGCAGTTCCTTCAAATTTTATATTACCATAATTTTTAAAATTTTCGGTTCCGCTTTTGTATTATATTTACTTATTTATCTATGTTCTGTAGTTTATTTTTCATAATTTACCAATTGTTAAAGAGGTAACATTTAAATTTAAATTTAAAAGTATATTAAACTATACATGTAAACAAAGTTTTAATTAAGAAATATTTAAATGCATATGTCATTTAATGATGTTTTGTATAGAAATTATTATTTATTAGTCACACCGTACTAACAACTTATAGTAAAGTGACTCCGCTATAAGCGCGAACCCGCCCGATGATATTCGATAACAGAAGTCCTTTGCATCTCGCCCCCTCTGCAGACTAAAGAGATTTATTTTAGCGGGGTGTATTACTTAATATTTTTTAATGCCTGTTATGAACCGAGTGGATCAATTAAACGGACGACGCTTACAGGCGAAAGCTACACACACACCCGAACGTGTTATGTCGGCAGCGCTTTGATGTAAATAATTGCATGTGTTGCGGAACTGTAAAACTACTATTAAGTGTTTATATGGTGTTATTAAGCTTTAAAACAACAAGAATAGTATAGTAAAGTTATTTTATTAAAATTTAACACTGGTGTACAATAATGTTCTTAAAAAACATTATTTTATTGATTATTTTTAGGACCATCTCCGAATCTAGCAGCTTATGGAGGTCAAGCTCTGTACCCAGGAGCACTCTACCCTGGCATACCCTACCCATACGCTGCAGCAGCCGCCATGGGTTTACCGCCGCCGTTCTTACCACAGCCTGCTGACCAACAGCAGCTGGGTCAGTTAGGTCAGTTACCAAATATCCCCGGTTTGGCACACCCCGCCTATCAGACCCCCAACGTCAATCTCAGTTTGAATTCGATGATTTTGGGAACGCAGGCTCCTGCTATACAAGCTCAAGCAAAGGAAAGCCCCAAGCCTCTTTTAACCACCGCTGGATTATCTACTACTGGATTTACTCCGAGTTTAGGTACTTCTATACATACTTTTAAATCGATTGAGGTTTTTTTTTGTTTCATCAGAAAAAAATATGTTATGAAATTTCGATATACAGTGACGAAGAAAAAGTTCGCAAATATGGGATTTTTTGTTTATGAGGAGAAATTGCTAATGATTTTCTGGCGATCGCCTCTGCATGTCAGATAACCTAAAAATCGATTTGACATAATATATCATGTAAACAGCGATTTGGTGAGAAATTTTTAAACACTAAGATGGATAAGAGGAGTTGAATCACAAAATTTCGAAAAACTTCAAAAAATAAATGTGCTTAGAATTTAATTTTTACCCCAAATGCGAAGTTTAAACCATGTATTTAAAAAAATATGTATTCGTCATTGTTTAAAATATTTTTTTAATAAAGTAATAATGTACCTACCATTTAATTTAGCAAACCAGCTGATCCTCATCATGTTTTACTCCTAATTGAATATAAGTTTTCAAATTTTGTACATAAACCTAAAAACCACCAGTAAATGTATTGATTTATTTTAATGTTAATTAAAAGGTTTACCAATAGGAGCGTTAGAACTTTAAAATGACACAAAGTAATAGCTACAAGTAAAATGTAAGTATTTTTTTTTATTGGAAAAACATTTATGGAATTAAGTTTTGAAAATAATATTGTTTCAATGTCCTCCTCTACTTTGTCCAGTTGAATGGATTCTTGTAGCCCAATTTCTGATTTCCTTTTGAATCATATCACCCGGTAAATTTGTAATGGTGCGTGTGATGTTCTGCTTGGGGTCACGAATCGTTTGTGGCCTATTTAAGCCCCACAGAAAATTGTCCAAACATGAGATATCGTACGACCTTGGCGACCAGTTCACATTATCATGATAAATTTTAATAATTTCTACTTGTAATTGAATTGTGATATCTCCATTATGACTTACCAGACACTACTGCACACAACTATTACAGTTTGGTAACACAATTCTAAGCAATGTTGCTATAGTAACATTTTAAAGTTCTGACGCTTTTATTGGTGAACCCTTTACATCCATTATTTTATTAGTTTAGCAAGTAAAATCAACACTTACAACATTTATTTTACCAGAACTCAAAAGTAAATTACCTCAATAAAAATAAGCTGTAACTGATGTGCATGGAATTATCTTCAACGCTGTTTTTTTCATTTGTCTCGAGAGTCTACTAGGGCAATGGTAGATTGTTATCAATACATAATAATAAAATACAGTGAGTAAAACATGATTAGGATTAATAAATTTTACCATTTCTGAATATTTTAACGTTTTTTTTGTTTGTTGAAGTAAACCATGGCAACACCAAGTGTTTTGACGAAAACCTACTATAAAAATTATTTCTTCCAGTTCTTAAAAGAACTAAAAATATGTCCTACTTTTACTTAACACATTAAGTGCATTATGTATCCGATGTAGATACATAGGGCTCACTGTATTAATGGCCGCGTGTATAAACATCGGATTCACAGGTATTTTCCCAATTTAAGCCGTGAGTATCCGCATTGGATGCATAAGTTGTACATATACGTATATATATTTGACCTGTGGATTTTATTTTTAATAGACCTTTAAGACTAATTTTAAATACACTGAATTGTATCCGCAGTTGGTTTCTTGTGAAACATTTTTTAAATATGAATACTAAATAGGAAAAATTGCTTTTTAATGTTTCAATAATTATTAGAGCATTACTCTACAATTGTTCGTCTTTCTAGGGCTTCACCAAGAGTACTTCGTATACTAAATTTAAAAAGAAATATTTACAAACAGAATCATTTAACACGTTTTTCCCAAAAAGTTCTATAAAATATTATAAGGGGTTTTATTATGCTTCCCAGATGTGGTAATAAATTTATTTATAATTGGCATATCTGCGAAATTTATTTGATCATTGGTAGAAAGAGTTGTATTGTCTATAAGTGATTTTTTAATTTCTAATTGTTCATATAAATTTAATTTTTTACCTTTGTTTTCTCTATGGAGTAGTTTAACATTATTAAGATCTATAAAGTGGTTTTGTTCTATACAATGTGTTGAAATGCCTGTGTTTTTTAAACCATTTAAAATAGATGTTTTGTGTTCTTTTATTCTGTTTTTTATGCTCCTTCCACTTTGACCAATATATTCCGCATTACAGTCTGCACAATTAACTTTATAAACCCCTGACATATCTAATTTTTCTGTTTTGTCTTTATTGTTAACTAATAATCTACCTAGGTTACTCTTATTTACAGACACAGTCTTACAGCCTAACTTATCTAGCCTATTGGATACATTTTTGCTGATGTTTGGTATATAATTTTCATATAACATATGAAATGACCGGTCTAATGGGGTTATTTTCTTTGTGAATTTTGGTAAACCATATAATAGAGGTGTCAAAGGGTTCATTACTTTAAGCTTATATTAATTAAGCTTATATTAAGCTTAAAGTAATGAACCCTTCGACACCTCTATTATATGGTTTACCAAAATTCACAAAGAAAATAACCCCATTAGACCGGTCATTTCATATGTTAACGCTCCTTGTTATAAACTTGCAAAAGAATTAAGTAAGATACTACCCGATTTAATTAATTTTCAGTCCCCGCACTCAATAAAAATTCTTTTCAATTTATCGAATTTACGAAGGACTTAACGATTCCAAACAATTCAAAATTAGTTTCTTTTGATGTAAAAAGTCTTTTTACCTCAATTCCAATAAAAGAAGTTATAGAAATTTTAAATAACTTAATCGGTGCTTCTAACTTAGATATTAAAACAAAAACAGAATTAAAAAATGCAGTTCGGACATGCCTAAATCAAAATTCTTTTAAATTTAATGGTGAATTTTATAAACAAAATGATGGCCTACCTATGGGCTCTCCAATTTCTCCTTTATTGTCGGAAATTTTTGTGGCTCATTTTGAAAAATTTTTATTTAACTCTAATAATCAACTAATTAAACACATTTTTTATTGGAAAAGATATGTAGACGATGTTTTTGCATTTGGAATAGTACAGAGAGAAATTTAGATAAGTTTTTAAATTTTCTAAACTCAATAAATAGCAACATTCAGTTCACTATGGAAAAAGGAAATGAAAATGAGATAAATGTTTTGGATATAAAAATTAAAAATATTGACAACCACATTGAATTCGATATTTACAGAAAACCAACGATGACAGACACGGTAATGAATTATGCATCGAACCAATCATGGAAAATAAAATTATCTTCTTTTCATAGTTTAATTCACAGACTTGTCACTTTCCCATTAAGTCAAATTTTAAAAAAGAACTCTGCATTATTAAACAAATAGCAAGAAACAACGGATATAAAGAATCACTTATTGATAAATTGTTAACAAAGAAAAATCAAAAGTTAATTGCTAAAGAGTTTTATAGTATTACAGAACCTAAAAACAATAATTTTAAGTTTATCAATTATATACCAAACATCAGCAATAATGTATCCAATAGGCTAGATAAGTTAGGCTGTAAAACTGTGTCTGTAAATAAGAGTAACCTAGGTAGATTATGTCTCCTTAAATGTATTAAGAACTGCTTACTTTGGCGTATTTCACTCAAATCTTTCTTACGCAGCCCTAGTTTGGGGGCATTCATCTGGCGCCAGTCGTCTTTTCGGTTTTCAAAGAAAAGCAATAAGAGTGATGGCGGGACTGAAATTTAGAGAAGATTGTAGGCATGCTTTCGCCAATCTAAAAATTCTAACATTTCCATCGGTATATATAATGCAAAATCTTATGTATATCAGAAACAACGGAGACATGTTCACAACCCACGAGGAAATCCATAACTATGAAACACGCCATAGAGGTAATCTTGTGCCAAACTGCTGGCGCCTGAAAAGGTGTCAGAGTGGTCCTGGTTACTTGGGTGTAAAATTTTTTAATAGATTACCCACGGAAATAAAAAATCTTCCACTTAAAGCTTTAAAAAAAAAATGACATCCTGCTCAGGGGCTGTTTTTACTCTTTTAAAGAGTTTTTAGATTATGATTTTAATATGTGAATGTGTGAATGTTGTAGATTTTATTTTTATATAATTTGTATATTAGTATAGTGACTTTAATATTGATATATTATATCAAATGTGTTTTAGTTTTAATTCTATATTTTTGTGACGTGTGTAAGTTGCTTTGTGTAATATTTAACATGAATAAAGTATTTGTATTTGTATTTGTAGTTAACAATAAAGACAAAACAGAAAAATTAGATATGTCAGGGGTTTATAAAGTTAATTGTGCAGACTGTAATGCGGAATATATTGGTCAAAGTGGAAGGAGCATAAAAACAGAATAAAAGAACACAAAACATCAATTTTAAATGGTTTAAAAACACAGGCATTTCAACACATTGTATAGAACAAAACCACTTTATAGATCTTAATAATGTTAAACTACTCCATAGAGAAAACAAAGGTAAAAAATTAAATTTATATGAACAATTAGAAATTAAAAAATCACTTATAGACAATACAACCCTTTCTACCAATGATCAAATAAATTTCGCAGATATGCCAATTATAAATAAATTTATTACCACATCTGGGCCGCATAATAAAACCCCTAATAATATTTTATAGTCCTTTTTGGGAAAAACGTGTTAAATGGTTCTGTTTGTAAATATTTCTTTTTTAAATTTAGTATACGAAGTACTCTTGATGAAGCCCTAGAAAGGCGAAACAATTGTAGAGTAATGCATTAATAATTATTGAAACATTAAAAAGCAATTTTTCCTATTTAGTATTAATTTTAAATAGTTTGACACATATGATAAAGTTTATTTATTCTTATAAAAAAAAAAAAACTGAAAATCACAACAAAAAATAAACATTTATAGAAACAAAAAGTAGACAAGTTCTTACTTAAAAAACAGATACCATATCGGCCTCGTTTTCTATTTGGGCTTTAACTTTCTTCAAGGCGATGCTGAGCTTCTAAGCTAATATTATCTGTCTCGAGGGAATTTTTAATAGTTCCAGTATGAGAAGCTCTTTAAATTTTGTTATAGATGTAAGCATTCACTATTGCCGTGCCCAATAACAATTCATACGGTACCATTTCATTCATTTGCGTAGGGAGGAAGAGTAAGCATTTATTTGGTCTGAAAGGTCTTTAAAAGCTTTGCATTTGTTATAATCAGAAAACATTTTTGTCTTTTGTATTTCACCACCTTTCTGTCTTATTGTAACTAGGTCATCGTTGTGTTTAGTACTAAGGACTAAAAAACGTCTCTTTTATTTTTCCATTTGAGAACTACAACACCTGTATCGCTTTCGGCTGCAACCAGTTCTGGTTAGTTGAAGCGGACTGGCCTTTAACTTTGCCAGTTCCGCAATATACGCTAAGATTATAAGTGTACCCTTTACTAACACATAATTTTTAAAGACTTATTCCAAATTTATGGCGCTTGTTTTTTATATATTGTCTGAAGGACAAACGTCCTCTAAAAGGAACAAGCGTCTCATCGATTCAAAGTTGATCTTGACGGATGAGTGCAGCTTGGAAACTAACTATAAGCCTGTCAATTAGAGTGCTTATTTTATGGAGCTTATTCCACAGTAATGTATCCGCTTTGGACACATATGGCAAATATAATTAAAAATATATATTGTGGCCGCGTGTATCCATCATAGATACATAAAAAAATCAAGGTCACAAAAGACGCTAAAGTTTATTTTTGAATGTTTTTGAACATGTTGATGATAAGCCAACATTTTTTTATCATTTTTAAGCAAAAAACATTGGCCAGCAGAACTTATTTTTTTGTTACTATGGCGGCACTTAACAAGTTAAAGAAATAAAATTTGGTTTATTAAATCTAGTAACTTTGCATTTGGAATTAATTAATATGCACTTTTCATCTCAGTTTTTTCAAATTTTCCGCCATACCTTTATTCACATGACGTATGTCAAAATCGATCTTTAGAGGTTATCGGACATTCAGAAGCGAGAAAAAAAATCGAAAAAAAACAATTCTATATGTTGCTAACTTTTGCCGGTGACTGTAAAAGTATTAAATTAAATTATTTTTTAGGAACCCAAGGCACCCAGGCTCTACAGGCCAAGGAAAGTCCCAAGCCTATTTTTTCAAGTAGCACTACTGGAGGTTTTAGCCCATCAAGCCTTCTAGGTCAAAGTTTAAGTATGGTTAGTACAACTGCGAATGCCAGCACATCGACGAGTAAGCCGCTCCCTGTGAACGTTGTTATCACTTCTTCAGATCCTCTACCTACCGTTCAGGCTACGACTTCTCAACCTGTTTTGTCAGTTACCATTCCCCCACAACATATTAAAGGTAAATTATTTTTAAAGGATATATCCTCGTCAATATCATGAAGTCGCATATCTCTTTTTTTTTTTTTTCAATTTCACGAGATTGCTTTTTAGGTATTACTTTGCGCGACTTTTTTTATAGCAAAATGAAATAAGTTGAATATTATATTTTTGTAAATTTAAAGCTAACAAAATGTTTAAGTTAAAGAATTACTTTAATAAACCCAGCAGAAAAACCCCCAAAAATCGCTAACTCACATTTTGAAATAATGTCCTAATATTTTAATAGGGAATTATTGAAATAGGCAAACCTTAACGCGCCTATGTGAAGAAGTGTTATTGGTCAACATAACATGCTTGTATTATTTTTAACCTAAAACTGGAATATTATTTGTTTTTATTTATAGTCTATTTTATTTATTTGTTTTGTATAGTTACAAATGGGGAAGTTCTAACTTTTAAGGTATATTTTAAAAACAAAATATTGAAAATTAACAAAAGTTACTTTAACCCTTAACCTCATTTCGTTTTCAAATGTCAAAATAAGGAAGAAAAAGGACCGACTATATTTTGGCACAATTAAAGTCTAGCAGTAACTTAAATAAAGTTTCCCTTATTTAAAACTACCACTATGTCAAAATACTGCTGAATTTATTTCGAATTTACATTATTTTTTAACCATAATACAGACCTGTATTTCTTAGAATTATGTAAAAATAGTATATAAAATGTAAGAGTTAATTATTATCAAATTTTTAAAAATACTGGCTCGTATTGAGGTTAAACCTCAATGTTTGATATATTACTGAATTGATAATCAAATTGACTTTTAAATTTTAATATTAGAATATCAGGACCATATTAAAAAATAAAGTTGATGATGGTCCCACAAAAACGAAACATTGCATTTCAAATAAGACACCACTATTGTATAGAGCAGAAAAGGTGGCAATGCAAATGTGCATAATATTTTAAAATCGGATTTTGAAAAGACCCGTTAAAAATTTAAAACAAATTTCTAATTTTTTGGTTTTTATTCCGAATATCTCCAGTAATACTTGGGATTTTTAAACTGTCTAAACAGCATATTATTAGGCACATAAAACCTAAACTTTGTTCTTGTTTAACCGACTTTGTATCTCTTACCATTTCCAAGATGTCCATACTGGCCGTCCTTATCTTGGACACATATTTAAAATTTAATAAAAAGTAAGTACAGGAAGTCAAAGTAAAAAAATGGTTTTATTTCATTTTTTTATGTTTCAAATATTGTAATAAAACTCGGTATCTAGGGGTTTTCTGACATAAACTATTCATATATGATGTTCTCTTTTAGGTGTTAACTGGGGCGCAACCTACCCTGTATGTGCCATAAAAGTAAAGGTATACTTTGTGAGAATTACTCTGAGCAACTGTTTTCGCAATATTTGCGTTTAAGTTGTTTAGTGCAACCAAAAATACTAACAATTATAGCATATTAACTATAACTACAACTGCCACATCATATATAAATGATTTAATGTATTCTCCCATATACTTTTTGGCTGCACTAACAAAGTACACCTTTTTGTGTAGAAATCATGGGAGAGTTTACTGGTTTACTTGGATGTTAAATACATGTGGCCCAACGCAAACGAAATTCAAAGTTGTGTAGATAGCGCCTCCTAGTTAGCACATCAAAATTACAATCGGATCTCAATAGTTTATGTCAAAAACCCCTAAATACCGAGTTTTATGGCAATATTCATAACGTATTAAAAATTATAAAAATAAATTAAAAATATATTTTTTAATTTGACACCCCGAATCGTCCTTATTATCAACTTTTAAATATAAGTATTTTTGATGAAATCTTAATATTTTGTCATAAGAAATCTGCAGATACTCTGTGTACCGTTAATTAACGGGCACCCCGTATAACATCATATTTATCCTTCTATGGTTAAAAGGCTAAAAGCCAACGTTTAAACATTTTTTACATTTCAGGTAATGTTCCGAAACCACAAGTAACGCCTCAAAAACCGCAAGTTGTTACTCCAACTCAGGCTCACAACTACCAAATACCCATGCCGGCTAACAATCTAGTGACCACAATGCCGTCCGTATTAAGTCAGCCACCGCCGCCAGTGTCTACACAAAGCCTGTTGTCTAACGTTCCTAGTCCAGCCTTTTCTGCGATTGCTAAGGGACAGAGTCCTTCAAAGAACGTGACTTTGGGTGTGTATAGTAGTTTTTTTTAAGTTTAACCTTTAACTACTGATGTAAAATTAGTTTCACGTAAACGCTGCCGCGGGGGCCTTAGAGTCCCTCATATATATGTGCTTATATTTCAAAATCTATAGTTTTTTTTTGTTAATAATTCTATTAAATAGAAGGTAAACAAATTAAAATAATTTTTTAATGTTTATTTTTTTATATTTAAATTTTACATAGAAGTTTAAAAATCATTTTGGTAAAAATTACATGAGATCATAATTCACAAGTAATAATTAAAATTAATTAAAATATTAATAAATTCACTTATATTCTTAATTTTAAATTGTATTTTTATCAGATAGCACATAAGTAAGTATTATATTACAAGATCATGTAAATTGGTGCAGTTGGTACTGCCAAAAATATAACCAGTAAGTTGGTGCAGTTTGTACAGCAAAAAAGTTACCAATACTGGGCTTCACGTAATATTCTCTGTGGTATTGACAACACATGTTGCATATCATATATTTTGTTAATATAGACAAAAATGGAAATAAAACAATTATAAATAGTAGAACTAACCAGAACTAACCAGAAAAAAATACTGAAGTGACTAAGGAGATAGTAAAAGAAATTTCAAAGTGAATTTACTTACTAAAATTGCGTGCGCAAACGCACACAGATGTTGACTGCCTAGGCGCAACTAAACTATAAGGTATTATAACGTTCGCGTGAGTCGCGCATGGTAGGGAGTAATTCAATAAATTTTGCTTTGTAATGGCTTAGGACGCCCACCCCTTAGTAGTTAAAGGTTAATAATACCGAATAAGTTATTTCGTTTGAAATGAAAGTCTAATTAATTGTTTAGGTCCTCGATTTCTTACCTTGTGTTCCTGTTCTGTTGCACTGTTTTTATAATTTTGGACCAACGTTATATAGGAAAAACTTATCTTTAGTTACCTGAAACCAAAACACGATCGCCCGTTATACAGGATGTTCTTAAAAGTAGTCACTTATTTTAACAGCTTATAGAACTTGTAAAGAGAACTCGATTTACCAAAACTTGTTTATACAGGGTGCCCAGAGTATGGGGGCATCACCCAGATTCATTGATTGAACGCATGAAAATAATATGACATATTTTTTTTGTTCCACTTTACAGAGATATCTGCCAGTAAAGGACACCACTAAAAATCGGTTTTTCTTAAATCACTTTAATGGTACTTGATTTAATTAAATAATTTGTTTGTTTGTTAATTGATAAACATTAATTAGTTCCACCACTTATTTTTTAGGACTCCTGGTGTCCTTGTAAAAAAATGCATTTTTTAGTTTGCCAGGGGCGGACTAACCCTAACACAAGGATGCTAATTATTTTTACAGCCTGTATAATAAAGGAATGGAAATAATAAAAAGGTACTTCGGTTCGATGTGGGTAAATTAAAGCGTTGTCAAAAAGTTTTTCTGTATTGGGGATATTTAAACACATTAGGATATTATGTTCCAATTGGCACTAAAGAAAACTTACTATAAAGATATTTTTATTGGCATGTAATTAAAAAATAACGTTTCAATCTTCGATGATGAGAGCTAGGGAATGCATAGGATTAGAGCTTTTTGCCAAAATTATTTAATAATAGAAAATTATTGTATGTTGCCCTATTAAGCTCGGGAATTATTAATACCAGCCCAATTTAAATAGTGCTTGTACCCATTTAGAGTTAGCAAATCATGTAATGAGAACCATTAACCTAAAAAAAGGAGGAAACAATTTTAGTAGTATTTCTTTTTTGTTCTGTGTTGTAGGGTTTTGTTTAACACAATTACAGAAATACATTTGGAAAAGCAGGGTTTTAAGTATTTTTACTTCTAAAAACTTTTAGATTTTGTGGTCGGCAGCCGTTCGGTTAGACGAACAGTTCCGAAGTTAAAATAGGACCAAAATAAGGCACGACCTAAAACCGACATAAATAAACTTTACTTATTAACACGTTCGCTACCAAGCGGCTCATATATGAGCCAGTACAATTTTTAAAATAGACCGCCGGCTCAAATGTGAGCCGGCTACATTATAATACTAAATGCGAGTTTAAAAATTCGGGGTTTCCTGTAGCGGTTTTGTTTTAAAACACGGTCTGTGTAATGCTTCGGCTCGTATGTGTGTCAGGTGGTCTGGGTGTAGCATTTAGTATAAGTATAGTATTTATTTTAGTTCATTTTTTGGATATTTAGAAGATATTTTTGTTTAGTTTTTTTATGTCAAAGATATCATAGAAGCAATTTTTTTAGTTATTTTTTTAGATATTTAGAAAAAAAAATTATGTAGTCTTTTGCCAAAAATTTTGTACAAGAAATATATATATTTTTTTAGATTTTAGTTTAGTTTTTAGATTCTTAGAATTATTTTTTTTATTAACGATTTTTGATATCAAAAATGTACCTATATAATGTTAGCAAATATCTATATCTAGTGAAAGTAACTTTTATTTACGACTCGAGGTCTATTTACAAAAAAAATGTAATAAAATGGACCACCGACTCATATATGAGTCGGGTTAAATAAACACTCAAATATGTTGAATTCTAACACTACAACTAATTAGCACTTCAATAAACATCAAAATAAAGTAATTTTACAAAAAATAATAAAGTGGTTTATGGGGTCGAAACACAAAATGACCCTCGGTAGCGAACGTGTTAAGGGAGTCTTTATCCTACCATGCATCCGCTCAAGCTCAGATGTCAAAATAAGGCCGGTATTATTAGTGCCTGGCCTTATTTCACTATGCAATAATTCTCTAATAACCATATTTAAGTATAGAGTTTTTTGTCAAAATCACTTCAATTTATTGACATCGAACAGGAGTATCCGTAACTTACTTAAAACAACAGGCCATAAGGTTCCATATCATCAGTTGATGATCTGGGTGACAGCTACTCGAAACTATATTCCATCCTTCGTTAATGCGTTAAAAAGAATCAGTGCCTCAGTGACAGATACCGGCTTTCAACCTAAATATTTTATATGACGTATGTAAAAATTGTAATATTTATTGACATTAATTAATAAACTAAACTAAACTAAATAACATATTATTCTTTTCTATGCTTTCAACGATAGCCACCTGTGTCGCCACCGCAGTTCGCACCCAGTCACTACCATATGCTGCAGGCCTTAATAAAATCACGTAGGTCACGGGGTACCTTTCTTCAGCTCTAGGTTCAAGCTATCTATCCTATTTGTATTTCTTTATTATACAAGGTGTAAAAAAAATGAGCACTTTTGTTTTGAGGGGCTTTAGAGAAAAAAATAGGAAATTGTCTATTATTTTCCTAGGTTCTATATGCATTTAGGAGATTGCACACATATTCTGGGACACCCTGTATATGCTATAATATTCTTGCTGTTTCGTTTCTAAGAAAAATTAATGAACAATAATTGGTTTTTAAAGATGTACTATTTATTTTTGCAGGTATTCAAATTGAGAAAACATTGGAAAAAACCTTTTCTCCTGATAAATCTGCTACAAACAAAAGTAACGTGTCGAGCTCCTCAGTTGATGAATACGACCCAAGACCCGATTTTCAACCAATAATTCCTTTGCCCGACGAGGTTCCAGTCAATACAGGTAATAAAAGGAAATACAAAGGGATCATAATAAATTTATTTGCTGAATTTGTATGTATATTTATACAATTTATATTTTTTATAATAATAATTATAATAATAATGCATTTATTGTCATGGTTTCCAATCCATGGGTTCCAATAGATAAAACATTACAACGTCAATTTTTTAGGAGAAGAAAAAGAAACTGAGTTGTTCTGTCAAAGGGCAAAATTATTTAGGCTGGCTGTTACAAATGAAACAAAGGAGTGGAAGGAAAGAGGCAAGTTTGCTCTTATTTATTTAAAGAAATCTTATTTATCGATATTCACCCCTTTTATTATTTAAATGGATTAATTTTAAAAAATAAAACTTTAGGAAGTAAAATTATTGTAAATATTATATTTTAAAGTGAAATTACAGATGCAAATTTTAAGATGGCTGCTGGCCACCATTTTGGAAAAAAATTAAATGGAAAGGGGGTCTTGTGGCACATCATTTAAGCTCCTAATGAGTACTTTGTAATTCTAAAATATAAAGTCAATACCTTAACCTAAACACAAACTGTCGGTAGTAATTTCCCAATTACTTTATTTAGATTACCATATTTCGAAACTAATAAAGTTAGATATACCCGATGTTGTATTTTCTTAATTAGCTCTTTTAAAAATCTTTTTAATGGTAATACTGATAATAATATACAGGATGGGGTCAAAAGTATGCTTTTTTAGTTATATACCCTGTATATTATATCATCATTAAAAAGATCCTTAAAAGCTTTAAGAAAATACCATTAAATTTATCTAACTTTATTAGTTTTGAAAATATGGTCATCCAAATCAGATATTTAATTAAAGTATTGCCATTTTATATTAGTTGAGGGTATAGACTATATTCTAGGCATATAATAATAATAATCTTTATTGCCATAAAAATACCCATAAGGTGTTTTAAAATGATGGATCACAAAACCCGCTTTTCATTTAATTATTTTTTTGTTCAAGATAACGCCCAACAGCCATCTTGGTTTTCATCTGTCAATTTCACTCTTAAATATAGTTTTACGCATCAAATTCATTTCCTAAAGCTAATTGTATAAATTGATCCGTTTAAAAACTAAAAAAGGGGGAGGGCATTAAAGAAATGCACTGTATAACTAGAAATTCGTCTATTATGTGGAATTCCATTGGTCAAAAATATAATTAATAGTCATTTTTTTATGCCGTTTAACCTCAATAACCAGTTGCTCAACATTTAAAAATTCTACTTTGAATGATATTTTAGTTGAATTTTATTCCTAATTTTATTCATGTAGGTGTTGGAAATATCAAAATTCTGCTTAACCCAGAGACTGGCAAAGTGAGGGTTATAATGAGACGAGAACAGGTGCACAAAATCTGCGCCAATCACTTCTTAACCAGGGACACTACACTGACTCCGATGGCGAATAACGATAGAGCTTACATTTGGGCAGCTCATGACTATGCCGATGGACAGATTGTTTTAGAGAAATTCTGTGTTAGGTAAGTTAGTTACATACATGGTATAACCATTAACAAAGAAAGAATATCAGAGCAGAATTGTGTATATTAAGTAATATGTGGGCGATGGTGAAGTTTTCTCGATGAGGAGTTAGCCGATGTAGCAACCACCAAGAATCCGGAAATATTATTTTCTTATGAGTTGCCTATACTACTTTTTTTTTGATCAAAATGATTTTTAAAATTTTTTATCTCGCCCTGTAGCTCAAAAAGGTAGAAGACATTTTTCTACTCGCGTGCACAATGTAGTTAATTTCAGCCGCAATCATACGTTAGAAAATTTAATTGGTTATTAAAGCAACAACAAATAAATGTCAAAACTGACAAATACAATTTGACGTTAAGAAATATTAGAATAAAAATAAATATATATTTTTACTTTTCTAAGACACTCACAGAAAAAATATTGTTCGTAACACTTGCACAAAGTGTCTTTCCATCATTTAATCTTCGCGTCTTTAGTGTAACTGCTTTTGCATGCTTAAACCATCACTTTGCGCACTTGTTAGAAATATAACTATTTTGTACGA
The DNA here is from genome assembly GCA_014170235.1 of Listronotus bonariensis. Classification (NCBI taxonomy): domain Eukaryota; kingdom Metazoa; phylum Arthropoda; class Insecta; order Coleoptera; family Curculionidae; genus Listronotus; species Listronotus bonariensis. The sequence continues at coordinate 58,482 of JACEGR010000076.1, read as the reverse complement.
CCACATGTGAAAATAGCAAATAGCACACTGTTTTCATGCATAGAAAATGCCTTATATCACACTAGTGTTGTAAAGTACTTTACGACACTAGTGTGATATAAATTGTGGTCTATTAACTGTAGCAAATGGAAATCTTTTTGATTTGCATTTTGCCAAAAAAAATGTATTCCTTATAAAAGTTGGTGGATGGTCTGAAACTGTATTAGCAGTAGTTAGCTTTATTAAAAGTTTAATGGTATAAAGGGTAGGAAAAAATAAACTGCTTAAGAGTAAAATGCCATTATTTTAAAAAATATAACAAAATTTCTTAAAGAGAGGTTATTAAGAATTAAAATTTATGTCTAAATACATACATCATATTCAAATATTTATATATATTTATTTTTTTAATTTTGAGATACCTGTTCTACACTTTAATAAGAATTTAAAACGTTTTTTTTACGGTAAATAACGAATTATTACACATACATTATTATTTATAGTGGATTTTGACAATGTTACCAACAGTAGTAATTGTTAGTAAAAAAATAAAGTTACTGGTTTACTAGTGAATTTTCCACGCACGATCCGCCGTTTTATTTTACAGATTTAAATACGATACATTCCAACTTTTATGAAAAACAAAAGTTTCTGCAAATTGCAAATAAAAAGTTTTCCATTTGTTGCACACTTAATGGACCACACTTTATGTTATAATGTCATTCTAAAAGATTGTATACATGCCTTACTGCAGCTAAAACAGAAAACAGCTGTCAACGCTGTAATATTGTTATTTAAAATATATTTGGAATTATCAGGCAAATAATTGGAATTACATTGCAAAATTTTCTTATTTTTTTCTGTAAAGACAAACAAACTTAAAATTTAGTTTTTGATAAATAATTTATAGGAAAAATAGTATAAATTACTTGTGTGTAAATGACTTTCTTACATTCGTGGGTTTGTCGCACTCAACTGACGCCTCGTACAACAATATTCCCACTCGTGTGAAATTATTCACTTTCCACAGTTGTAATGTAGTATACTATTTTTTATTGCCAAAAAATAAGTATTAAAAAAGAGACACATTTTTTAAATCTAAAATTTCCTACTTCAAATTTAAGAGTAAAATTTAATTTCCTACAGTTTTTTTAATTTTTCACTTTTCTTAAAAATGAAGGGAGTTACTTTATTTTTGGCCATTTTTCATATTTATAGTTATAACTTGCCCCATATTATTGGTTGTAGTAAAATTTTATATTTTTAGTTTCGGACAATGCAGCCAGTTTTTTCAAAATGCCGTTTAAAAATTCAAACCTTTTTTTTTTAATTTGTTCTCTTGTAACACCAATCCTGGAAAATCCTGTATATGGTCATTGGAAAACCTTATATTGACAAGCGATTAAGCTACAAGCAAACAAGATAAAATTAATATCTATATATTTTTTGAAAAATGAAACAAAAGATTTAAAGCAACTTTTTTGGTGTATTTATTATTATTGCATTTGGATTTTTTAGTTTAAATTGTATAAGATTAATATTTCAAATATTTTTACCAGGTTTAAAACAGCCGAAGAAGCCAAAAAGTTCGCTGACGCTTTTGAACTAGCCAAAACCAAGATAACTGATCAGCCTGTTAGCAGCAAACCAGCAGAAACTAAGAAAGAACCAGCTTTAGGTAAGTAAAAGAAATGATAAGTACACATTTCTTTTAAAATATTAACGCAATACTGTATTTTCAACTTACTAGAGGTTCCTTAATGACAAAAAGAAAACAAATTAATAAATACCTTAATAAATACAACTACTATGGTGGGTTGCCTAAAAATTACGGAGTCTCTAAGACGGCGACACGTGTTTTATCCTTGTTAGGAATGATTACCTCCGCTACAAATCGATGTTTTTCAATTGATTAGAAGACTTAGAAATTTTAATTTTTTATTATAAACTAGCCAGCCCGTGCCCACTTCGTTGGGCGTTAGTTATATTTTTCTCTGACCTTTTTGTTAAATCATAATGAAATATAGCAATAACAAACAAAGTTAACTTTACCTCTTTATTTATAATATAAGTATAAATGAATATAGAAGAAAAAATCTAATAGAAATAAGTAAACTTGTTGCTTTTTTTCCTATCTATTTTAATAAAAAAAGAAAACGGCATCCGCGGAGAATCGAACTTGGCCCGTCTCCGTGACAATCGAGCATTCTACCACTACGCCACCGGTGCTTACAAACTTAACCTCTTTATGATAGTATATATTGATATCCTATTTAATCATCCTAATGCAAAGGTTGCACTTGTTTTTAATTGATCAACTTCTCCATCATGGACCCGTTTTTGCTACATTAAGAATTATAAGTTGTTTTCAAAATTTAGGCGATTTCTTTGTTTACTTTTTATTTGGGCCATTGATGAAAATGTCAACTTGGACAAATACAAAGTGACATATGGAATTAAACATTTCAAGGCATCAGTTGTTAATTCCGGGTATTGTTTTTTTGTGTAATATTCCATTGCAGCTAATTCCAGCAAATCAAATTTTCTTTAAGCTTAGTTGTCAAAATTGCCCCATTTATAGCTGCAGATAAAAACGGATCAAGAGTTTGCCCTTCTACTTAAGGCCCAATATTATAAAAGTGTGGGTAAACTAAGCAAAAAAGTCTTGGGATTAAACTGGAGTTAAAAAATTAAAAATTAACGCAAAAATTCTATTTTTTTTTAAACAAACCTGTTTATCTTAAGTTTAAGAGGTACTGGTGTACTAATTACGAAATTTAAAGTTTAAACATTACTATTAGAGATAATAAGATGTTTATTAAATTAAAAAAACACACACACAAAAGTTAAGGTAATTCGACATTATAATACTGTCCTAAGAGAATGTGTTGTACAGACTTCAATAGGATATTTATATCCGAATTCCAATTATGAAGACGCATAAAAATGTATGGATTGAATATTTGTAGCGTAACTACATGTAACATAAAAAAGTGAAGGGTCGGGGGTCGCAAAATATTTTTTTACTAGGGGGTCGTGTCATAAGAAAGTTTGAAAAACACTGTAATGCAATATAGTCTATAGCACTCCAGAAATGGTGTAGCTTTCTAATTCTGAAAGAATTTTTATGATCGGTTCAGTATTTCCGAAGATTAGCGGCTACAAACAAACAAAGTTACCAACTTTACTTATTTATAATGTTATAAATAACTATTAGTCAAACTGTGTCTTCCTTAAATAATTTTATTTAAATTAATTAATTTAAGGTACTCCAAAAATTGAAACGCCTAAACTATCGACATCCAAGACATCTGGTTCGATTACTCCAGTGACCAACTTAGGTGGCTTTAAATTTACCAGCACGCCCACCTTTAAACCGGCAGATGATGTTAAGGCGACACCGAAAGTAGAAGAAGTGAAAGTGGTTGCAAAAGAACCCGTTCACGTCAGTCCTTTTGCTGGATTCAGTTTTGGCGCTAAATCAGGTTAGTTATCATAAATGAATAGGATTATTAACAATATTATATTTATTTAGAATATTTAGATCGTTATAGTCATATTAGAGAGATTAAGTAAGCCTATTGTTCCAAAACACCTCGTATAAAAATACGTGTCTTCGTTTTTATACCTTTATTAACAATGGAACGTAACTATGGTTACAACAACGACAAAATCTGCTCTTGTCAATGTCTCGAAGTTTACAACACAAAAGTCGAATTTATACTGACTAACTCGAAGTTTCCCGTCGCCCTTTTATAGTATGGTGGAAGAGTAAAGAATGATCTAGAATATTCGAGAAATATCGTGAAAATTCCATAGTACATGATGGCATAAAAGTTATTAAGGGATAATTCGGGCGTTTTCGGAAACCTTCGAAAGTGATGAAAGAACTTGGAAAAATTAAGGTAAATTATTTAAATAAAGTAACAAACTAAATTAAATGATCCTAACTCTCTAAAATTCTATAACCTAAACACATTTTTGAAAGTCTGTAACATTGCCCCCTTCCAAGTTTTGATCGTCTCGATCAAGTATCTTCACTGTCTTGATAACGGCTTAGCCTTTCTAGATGTACTACTTTCATCTTTGCCTGTGGACTCTTCTGTATACGGTACACCAGATCATTAAGCCGTGTCACCACTTTATATGGTCCCTCCCATGACTTCTGTAGTTTCGGTGAACGCCCCTTGGTTCTTCTTGGATTGTATAACCAAACTTTTTCACCGACGACAAATCCCTGATGGTTAGCTTTTAAGTCATAGCGGGATTTCATACTGTCACTTCCTTTTTGTAACTTGGTACGCACCTCTTCATGTATCCTCTGTAGCTGTTTACTTAGTTGACTTACATAGTCTTCTGTTGGTTCTTCATTGGTGGAAGGTCGTCCTGTAAGCAAGTCAACTGGAAGGCATATTTCCGCTCCGAAAATGATTTTAGCAGGTGTTTCGCCAGTAGTTTCGTGAATTGCGGAGCGGTATGCTAATAAAAACGGCTGTATACAGTTATCCCAGTCACTTTGTTGGTCATTTACTTTAATTTTCAGGTAGTTATCAAGTGTTCTGTTAAACCGCTCTACCATACCATCGGACTGGGGATGAAGAGGTGTTGTTCTTGTTTTATGGATTCCCAGGAGATTACAAAGGTTCTTGAAAAGATCGGACTCAAAGTTTCTGCCTTGATCGGAATGTATTTCTCTAGGAACTCCATAGCGACAAATCCATTGTTGAAATAATACATCGGCAACAGTTATAGCTTCTTGATTTGGGATTGGGTAGACTTCTGGCCATTTACTGAAGTAATCCATCGCTACCAAGATATAGCGATTCCCTGATTTACTAACTGGAAATGGCCCTGCTATGTCTATGGCAATTCTTTCAAAAGGTGCCCCTACATTGTATTGCTTCATCTTGCCATGGCTTCGTGTTTTGGGTCCCTTGCTGGAAGCGCAGTCCTTACACCTTCTGCACCAGTCTTTTACGTCTGCACGGCTTCCCAGCCAGTAGAACCTTTCTCGAACCTTTTCAAGAGTCTTCATAACTCCGAAATGGCCACCTCCTACACCATTATGCAAGGCTTGCAATACTTCAGGGATCCTTTTGGTTGGTAGGATTATCTGATGTTTATGGGTTTTGCCGTCAGAACTTTCCCAGACCCTTTGTAATAGGCCATCTTTAATAATCAAAGAGTCCCATATGGCCCAGTACCCTTTATGTCTTGGAGACTTGGAGGCTATTTTCTGATATGGTGGTCTTTCCAAATTTTCTGTCTTAAGTTTGATAATGTCTCCAAGATCGGGATCTTCTAGTTGTTCTTTGGCCAAGATCTTAGGATCCCATTCTTGAGAGCACTGGAGACGTGTTCTTCGGCAGTGAAATTCATCAGGATCTTCATGTTCTTCTCGTCTGCTGCAGTGTTTACAATCATCCGGGCAAGGTCGTCTTGATAAAGCGTCAGCATTCTTATGGTTCAGTCCTTTTCGATGTTCGATTTTAAAGTCGTATTCTTGAATACGTTGCAGCCATCGGGCTATCTGACCTTCAGGGTTCTTGAACTGAAGCAACCATTTAAGTGATGCATGATCCGTTCTTAGGTGGAATTTCTGGCCATACAGGTATTTATGAAAATGCTCCAAAGATTTGACAATAGCTAAAAGTTCTTTTCTAGTGACACAATAATTTCTTTCAGGTTTGGACAGAACTTTGCTAAAATAGGCTATAACTTTTTCTTGGCCATCTTGAATCTGTGACAAAATTCCACCAATAGCAGTGTTGCTTGCATCAGTGTCCACAATAAATGTTTGATTTGGTTGTGGATATGACAACACCGGGGATTGCACAGGGCTTTCTTTAGGTGTATAAAAGCTGCTTGACAATCTTCAGTCCATACGTAGCTGTTGTTGTTTTCCGTAAGATGATGTAATGGTCTTGCAATATCGGCAAACCCATGTATGAACCGTCTGTAATAGGTACACAATCCCAGAAAACTTCTAATTTCATGCTTGTTCTTTGGTACAGGCCAGTTCTGGATAGCTTCAGTCTTCTCTGGATCAGTTTTTACTCCTTCTTCTGTAATTATATGCCCCAGGTACTTGACTTCTTTCTGGAACAGGTGACATTTCTTTGGGCTAAGCTTCAGCTGGGCGGATCTAAGCTTTTGAAAAACCTCTTCAACATTTTTGAGGTGGTCATCAAATGTTTTTCCAAGAATTATTATGTCATCAAGGTATACTAAGCATGTTTTCCAAGTTAGTCCCCGTAGTGTTAACTCCATCAAACGTTCAAATGTAGCAGGGGCATTGCATAATCCAAAGGGCATATAGGCATAACATTAAATTGCCACAGTCCGGTCCCGGTCGAGAAAGCAGATTTTTCCTTATCTTCCGGATGAAGTTCTACTTGCCAATAACCACTTTTTAAGTCTAATGTGGAAAACCATTTTGACCCCGTTAGTGTGTCTAGGGTATCGTCAATTCTTGGTAGTGGAAAACTGTCCTTCTTCGTGACGTCATTCAGTCTTCGGAAATCAACACAAAATCTGGTGGAACCATCTTTCTTCTTAACTAGGACTACTGGAGATGACCATGGGCTCTGGGATGGTTCTATGATGCCTTGATTTTGCATGTTTTCGAGTAACTTTTCAACTTCTTCTTTCTTGGCTAAAGGAATTCTTCTGGGCGGTTGTTTTATCGGTGATGCGTCTCCAGTATTTATTCGATGTTGCACTACACTGGTTTTACCCAAATCTTTTTCGGATAAAGAGAAAACATCTTGATTTCTTCTTAATAGTTCTTCCAGCATAGATACCTGGACTGGGTCTAACAAGGATTTTGATGAAATCACCAGGTCTTGTAGAGCATCAGGTAGTTTACGTGTGGAGACCCCTGCAGGTGTGGTACAGGGATAGGTAACTATCATAGTAGCAGGTTGACAGGTACCGATTTTGTCACCCATTTTGACCTGTTGAGGGAAATCTTTCAGGTTCATCATTCTCACAAATACCATATTTCCTTTGGTTTGCGCCAAAGTTCTTGCTGGTAGAATTCCTTTAGCGTATAACGGACAATTTTCTACTGGTTCGACTAAAACGATTTCACCTTCTTCTGAGTCTTCGAACCTTGCTCGTATGATGCTTTCTGAGTTTGGAGGTAGAATGACATCTTCTGTAAGGATAACTTCTCGAATCGATGCTTCACTGCTTCGTGGTAATCTCATTACGATCTCTTCATTATTTGTTCGCAGTACCCGTTGTGGAAGATCAAGTACAAACTTCTTATTTTCCATAATGTCAAGGCCAAGGATAACTTCGTCCATAATGTCAGCAACAAACACGACGTGTATAAAGGATGTCGTTCCTAGGCTTATTCTGGCTTCATGTATGCCTTGAATTGGTATAACTTCTCCGTTCGCAGTTTCCAAGGTGTAATTCTTCTCAGGGCGGAATATTTTACAATGAGCTACGATATTCGGCTTCACGATGGTATGTGTGGAACCAGTGTCTAGTACCATTTCGCAGTCCCGACCGCACACATTTCCAGGTACTACCAAGCTGGAGCCATTGTTCTGCAGCCGGGATACTCTAATAGTTGTTGCTGATGGGGCTTGGTAGCACCTAGCCAGCTTTCGCCCCTTGAAGCTGGCTACTGGGAGTTTTCCGAATTACTTGCAGGGGCATTAGATCTGGTACAATTTCTTTGAACATGCCCCTCTTCACCACATTTCCAGCACTGGATTTTATTTCTTCGGCGGAAAGTCATACTTTTGTTGTCACCATCTACTTGTTTTTGGCGTAGGATTTCTTGCAACTCTTGTATCACTCTGGTCAAATTATTATTTGGATTGCTGTCTTCTGGTACATAGTTTGTTCTTCGAAGTCTTGCCTGAGTTCTGGATGTCTGCTTAGCCGTTTCAAACTGAAGGGCGTAGGCAAGGGCTTCTGAAATTTTCTTTAGTCTGGCCATTCTTAATGCTTGGTTCATATCTGGATCGCGCAGCCCTTCAATGAAACTGCCTACCGCCAATTCTTGCTTAATTTCTTCCGGGTACGATGGATATGTTAAATTAACTAGACGTACTATATCTGCTTCGTACTCTTGAAGACTTTCATTGTATTTCTGTCTTCGCCCTTGGAGCTGCGCCTTATAAACTTCTTGCAGATGGGTTTCGCCATACCTCATTTCTAAGAACATGACAATCGATTCATAGTCGGACTGCTTTTCTTCGGGGATGTTTCTTAACACCTCCATGGCTTCTCCTCGAAGAGCAAGTACTAGAGCTCGGGCCTTCTCTGAGGAACTCCACTTATTACCATCAGCAGCAGCTTCAAATTGTCGAAGATAGGTAACCCATGGTACCTTGCCATCAAAAGTAGGAGGTTTCATTACAGTTGCTGAGGTACCGCTTTCTGAAACTACGCCTGTGCTAACTATCTTATGAATTTGTCGCTGTAAATGTTGTACTGCTTGTTGTATTTGGCCTTGAACTTGACTCTGAAGTAACTGTACTGTTTGCTGCATTTGTTCTTCCACTTCTTCTTTAACATCTTCTTTGGTAAGTTTTAAATCAAGCAACATTTGTTTTCTCATCTCATCTTGGCTATGATAAAATTCTCCTTTTAGATTTTCTCTGATTTTTACCATCTTCTCTTTTAATTCTTGTTTCATCTCCGCTTGGCTCCGTTTCAGGTCTTTTGGATTTTCTCTATTTGTTGTCTGGTTTCTTCTTGACTAGTTCGGATTTCCTTCTTCATTTCTTCTTGACTTCTCTTCATTTCTTTTTTTATGGCATCTTGCATTTCTTTCTTGATGTCTTCTTTCAGGGATTCTTGACTGATCTTCATGTCTTCTTTCAGGTTTTCTTGGCTGGTCTTCATTTCTTTTAAGTCTTCTTTCAGGTTTTCTTGGCTGGTCTTCATTTCTTTTAAGTCTTCTTTCAGGTCTTCTTGGCTGGTCTTCATTTCTTTTAAGTCTTCTTTCAGGTTTTCTTGGCTGGTCTTCATTTCTTTTAAGTCTTCTTTCAGGTCTTGTTTTAGGGATTCTTGGCTCGTCTTCATTTCTTCCATCATTTTTCTAATTAGCGTACTTATCTCCTCCATACTTGCTGTGTATTGTCTTGTCTCAACTGGCATTCACTCTTCTTACCACTTGGGCTTCCTTGAGTAACCTCGTTCCACTTCCGACACCAAATGTTCCAAAACACCTCGTATAAAAACACGTGTCTTCGTTTTTATACCTTTATTAACAATGGAACGTAACTATGGTTACAACAACGACAAAATCTGCTCTTGTCAATGTCTCGAAGTTTACAACACAAAAGTCGAATTTATACTGACTAACTCGAAGTTTCCCGTCGCCCTTTTATAGTATGGTGGAAGAGTAAAGAATGATCTAGAATATTCGAGAAATATCGTGAAAATTCCATAGTACATGATGGCATAAAAGTTATTAAGGGATAATTCGGGCGTTTTCGGAAACCTTCGAAAGTGATGAAAGAACTTGGAAAAATTAAGGTAAATTATTTAAATAAATTAACAAACTAAATTAAATGATCCTAACTCTCTAAAATTCTATAACCTAAACACATTTTTGAAAGTCTGTAACACTATTTTAAATAAAAATAGCTAACAATAAGTTTCTTTTAATACATATACTCTGCAAACCTACTATCTAAAGTCAATTTTTCTTGCTAACAGTATTTGTCTCACTGGTTCAAACCGTATTTTAAAATTACAATATAAATATGAGAATCAAGAAAATATATGTTTTTAAACCATTGCGTCACAGCCCATAAAAACTTTTAGGTTATGATTATGATTTTTAGTTTTTATGATTAATATGTACTTTTGTTTACACCAAATATAAACATTTTTCACTTGCCATGTACAGCCACGTAAAAAGTTTACTAAAAATGACCGAAACAAAGTTTTTAGTGAGTACGATGAATAAGCCCGGCCGACAAAGATAACTATATTGTATTTAAACCATTGTCTGGGATGTATTCAAACACGGTTAAATCTGCGACGTACATGACGTCACCGTTCAACAAGAAAATGTAATAATCAATTTTAGGCGTTCAACCAATTATAACCGCGGTAATAATTGGTGACAACTTTGACGTATAATACATTGTTTAAACGTCAACATAACCGATTGGTAAATACCGTTTTAGAATTGGTACTTCGCCTAAAATTGATGAATGTTTTTAAAATGTTTTGAACCGTATTAACAACAAAAAATGGCCTAAATCACGAAGAAGATGATTACGTCATACCACTACTAAACTAATCAATGGATTTATGTCGCTAATAAGGTCACAATGTAATGACTACCCACGTGACAGTTGTCCAAAGTTAGGTTGGGTCACTAATCATTAATGACAGAACGATAACCTTTTTTTGTTAGTTTAAATACTATAAGGTCAGTTACTTCTTTCCAGAATTTTACAGAATTAAGGAAGTTGTGAGAAATCATAAACGGTCATTAGCTCCACAATAACAGACAAATAATTTCTAGAAGGTAATTTAATCACTATGATAATCTCGAAAGAGATGTTACTATCACAAAAACCACAATAAAAATTCAAATATTTTTGTTTAAGGTTTGTACTTTTTTATTATCCCTATCCCCCGTCACTTTTTGTAATGTAACCATTAACTTGACGCCTCTTCGACGCTTCGCAAGATATCATCAATTTTCAGAATGAAAAGGTGTGTTTTTTTTATTAAAAGGCTAACCCAGTAAGTAAAAACTATTTTTATTGATAACAATTAAAAAACTGTTTCAAATAGTTAGTATTTGCAAAAATAATAAAAAAGAAAAATGTTTTTGTTGGTCATAAAACCACATTTTATAGAAAAGTGAAAAATATTTAATTGTATACATGTATAATATGTAAAAGTTACATTTATTTCCATAAACTAAACTTAAATTATTTAAAAAAAAGTACTTACAAAAAAATAAAAGAGTCTACATTAAAAAAAAAAATACCACCACTTAAAATTACATTTGGGGTCAAACCTCACAAAAACTTGATCTAATTCGTTAAAATACACCTGGATTGTTTGCTCTTCTGAAAAATATGTTGGGTATCTTATTTAAATGCAAGTTTGCCAAATCTGCTCTACCTATTTTGTCACAATCTGTGTACTATTTTTGTAAGTGCTTCTTATATTTATGATCGCCATAACTCTTCGCCTTTTTTTTCGTTTAAATAATTTAACAAGGGTTGCACCAAACCTTGTGATTGGGCATTAAAGGAGTTGCCTTTTATAGCAAGCACTTGTAAAATAAAATTTGAAAGTTAAAAAAAAGGCATCTATTTTAGGCATCATTTACTCATTGCCTCAGGCAAGTATGTGGTCAAGGATATTTTGTTTTGATAAATAGTTAAAATTATAATGTAAAAATTAATTTAAAAACCGAAAAATCAAAGTACCACAAACGTCAAAAATTTATATTTGACAATTATTGAAATTTTTGAAAGGTCGATGTTTTATTAACAATACAGCGTATTAGTTTTATACGCTGTATTGATAATAAAACATCAAGTGTCTCAACTAAAAATAAAATTTTAAAAAATTTGACTCTAAGTTTTTATTTGCATTTAGTAAAATTGCTTTTAAAGACATCAATGTTTGTTTTTAATGTGAACATCGATGGTCAACATCGATTATGCGTGGATATCTCAGCACTACTTCTACTTTCCCGCTCTAGTCTAATTAATCATGTATCAAGAAAAAACATGAAAGAATCGTCCATCTTTATTGGATACATGCAAATCAGCAATACTAATTGTTTCAACAAGAAAATTGAGAATGTCTCTGTCTAACACATTTTTTTTTTTTTTTTTTAATTAATTTGTTTGTCTTTACTAGACATTAAGATTGTGACGTAATCGTCTTCTTTCGTAATTTAGATAATAGGTTTACTTGCACAACGGACAATGCCGGTAACATATGTATATATTTTAATATTAAATACATATTAACTACGAAAACTTACCATTTTGTTTTCAGATTTACCGTATTTCAAATGAAATTTCTACCCGTCTAAATTTGACGCGTTCAGTCTAGTTATAATTTAAAACACTACACTTTTTCGAATCGCCCTGTAATGTTTGTCGGTTGAGTTACTAGGCACCCTGTATGTATGTAGGTAATTTGATTGAAATTGATGAAAACTTTGATGTTGATTGGTTCCTAAACGGTGGGGTTTATCAAGTTTAATAAAGACTACATTGTTTTTTAAGTTTCGATTTGGAATTATTAACCCATCTATGTTTCTATGTGTTTTTCTTTACAAAACTACAATTTTTTAAGGAAGACTGTGTACCTAAATTTTTTAAATTCTACAAAAAAGAAATTTAAAAGTATTTTATGCCATTTCTTTCCTTAGTTAAATAAAATAAATCTATATGTAATATAAGATATTAAGGATTTTAAGAAATTATATGGACTTAATTTTCGTCTTTTTAAGATACGCCATATGTGTAACGACCAATTCTGTGTAATACCATAAAGTAACATACCTATGGATAAGAGAAACCATGGCATGCTAAAATTTTCGTACCGCTTTTGCGGCAGGCTTGTCATTTTTCCAGTTTACACTTTAAATGCGTCGGTCGAAGCCTCGCCTCGTGTAACATCAGCGGTGGGGAGACACGTAAGCTTACTGAAATGACTAACTGGCGGTATTTCAACGAGAAACGAATAAAATTATATTGGGAGTTTTTGCATGACCTGTTTTATAAATGGGCTATTCCATGATTACTCTTATAATTTCCTTACTCTATGGTAATACCCTATTAAAGTTTAAAACATTACAAACCTACGTTATTTTAAAATAATCCGATACAAAATTGCTTTTACCTAAATTACTTTTTAGCTACACCCAAGCATGGACTTGATTTCTCAACGCCACAAATCACAGCTAAACCTGAAACTCCTCAAAAAGACGACAACGATGACAATGTGGTCGATGATTTTGTTCCTACAGCTGAATTCAAACCTGTGGTGGAGAAGATGCCCGACCTAGTCGAAGTTAAAACTGGTAAATAATGTCACAATACCAATATATTTAATAAAAATTGACACAGTATTTGTATTATTATTATTACAGCAATTGTAGTTTTTTGAAATGGTCGACTGGCATTTATTATAAAAAAAATTGTACAGTGGCGGTCAAAAAGCCGTCCACCCAGTTAATTTTTTTAACGGGTTAATTTGTTTGAAAACTAATATTTTTCAAACAAACACACTCGTTAAAAAAATAAACTTAGGGACTAACCAGAACTAAACCGTTAAAAAAATAAACTGGGTGTACGGTTTTTTTCTCTGCGAATGTACCATATAGGTTTAAAAGTTACATGTTTAAAAGTAGTTTTTTCCTAAATACCTTCTGTGTCAAAGTTTTTTCTTTGAATAATGCAATCTCTATACTTTTTTCTATTGTCAAACTTTTATATATTTATATATATATATTTTATTAATTTTAGGAGAAGAAAATGCTGAAATATTGTTCGACGAGAGAGCAAAATTGTTTAGATATGATACCAGTGGCGAGACCAATGAATGGAAGGAGCGTGGGCTTGGAAATATTAGGATCCTTAAGGAAAATACTATAAGATTAGTTATGAGAAGAGAGCAAGTAAGTTTGGGGGTGGGCCCCTAGGAAGTTGCCTACTCTGCCTTATAGATAATCCAGTCCTGCTTTAAGTTATAACTAAAACAACGTCATAGGGGGTCGTCCATTAATCACGTAAGAGTTGAACATGGGAGGGGGTTTCGGAAAAAAATCATTGAACATCACTAGGGGGAGGGGTGTAGGGAAAATATCACGTGTATTTATTTTTTTGTTAAAAAGCTTGCAATTTTTATTTATTTATTTGTTTTATTTATTTATTTCAATGGACAAAGCCATTTTTACAAAAAATAATTACAACAATAAACTATAAACTAAAGTGTTCAAAGAGTTTAACAATCAAGAAAAACACAAAAAGTAAACAAATTTAAATAGAGATATACATATATCAAAAACTGGTTGCACCTTAACTTAATAGATTTAAAACTTGCCGTCTAGAACTAACAAATCGTTCGCAAAAAGGACCCAAATTATAAACGTTAACGCTGCACAGATTCAATTTCGTCAGTACTACATTGGTAATTTGGAGCCCAAACCACCGAGACATATTCTAAACCTAAGCGAACCACTTAAATATAATGCAATGGTCTACTCAGGAAAACACACAGGCTTTTAAAAAACAGATGGAATGCCATCGGGCCCATGAGAAAATTTAGTTTTTAATTGACTTATTTTATCGAAAACATATTTTTAAAGCCTATCTGAATATTTTTATAACAGTTCTTTATTTTCTAGAATAAAATTATTATATTAAATTTACTTTTATTTAAAGGTAATATTGTAAATAATAATATATTTTGTACCAAAAACATACACATGATAGGGAATGGGGAGGGGGGTTAGTATAAAACCTCACCAAGTATCACTAGGGTGGAGGCAGGGGGTCAAAATTTTGTTAAAAAAACATCACATGATTATTGGATGTCCTCTAACATAATGACTCAGTACATAACCACGACACTAGAAATAAACAAAATTTGGTATTAAATTGTTGGAGGTTGAAATGTTGCCAGAATGGTCCTAATCATCTAGGTATTCATTTTTACAATAAAGTGCCCGAAAATATAAAACAACTACCAACTATAGCATTCAGGAATAAAGTAAAGTCTTTCCTTATCAGTGGTGCATTTTACTCAGTAGATGAATTTTTAAATTGTATATTGTAGCCATATTATGTTTTTAATATTGTATTTCCTTATGTGTAAATGTGTTTTTTTTAGGATTTTTATTTGTGTTTATAGTGTTTTTGCCAGTAAAGTATGTGTTAATTTAGATTTAGAAGATTTTTAATTAACGAAACATTTTTTTTATACCCCATGACTTGTGTAAATACTATATGTATGTTAACATCAATAAATGATTTGATTTGATTTGATTTGATAAAAAAAGTTTAAAAGAGTGTTCTGTGTTGGTTCAGCCTAAAATAATAATACTACTATTAATGGAAGAATTGATGCATAGTTATGTGTTTAAAGTTGCAATTGTTTTACTCCTAATATAGCTGTGTCATTTATTCAACCACCCCTTAATTAGTTATGTCACAATCAAAATTCCAATTTCTGGCAATTTTTTTTTTTATATATCTTAAAATTTTATTTTGACAGATAACTTGCTTTTTTAGGTCCACAAAGTATGTTTGAACCATCAAGTACTCAAAAACATGAGTTTCAAACAAAACTCCACCAACCCTAAAGCTATTATCTGGCACGCCAAAGATTTTTCTGAGGGTGTGCTAAAGCCCGAAACGTTTTCTATTCGATTCAAAACTGAGGAATTAGCCAATAAATTTTTGAGGACACTGCAGAGTGCACAAACTACTTTGGATGAAAATAACCAGGTATGTAAGAGTTTAAAGAATAGCGATAAGTGTTACTCCTTTAAAGAATAAAGTTATGATTTTTTGGCAAGTTTTAAATATTCACGTTTTGACGTATTTATTTTTTGTATTGTTAATATGTATGTGTAATGTATAATGTAAAAATCAGATATTTTTTGTTAATAATACTGTTATTGTTTACTACATTTTTTAGGTAACTGGAAAACATCATAAGCCAGAAACACCAAAAGCTACTGGATTTGGTGATAAATTTAAACCAGCCAAAGGCAGTTGGGAGTGTAAGAATTGCTATATTACCAATGAAGGTAAATTACCAACTAGTTTTATAACTACATATTTTAATTTAATAACATAAAATGTTCAAAGAAATGCCCTATCACTATTATGATAAAGCAATACAATATAGAATGCTTTTAATGCATCATGATAACCGCGAAACACCGTTTTTTAGTGGAGCTACCGGAGACTGCTGTATCAGCTTCCAAAATAATATTTTTACGGAAAAAAATATACAATTAAAATTACCAGATGCTGTCGTAACATTTTTTTTTTTTTGTTTTGCGAAAACGATATAATGGAATGTGTAGCACATTTGCTTTACAGTTAAAGACGTCAGTGGATGAAGGTGTTATGTAACATTTGAGTATTCTGATATTTGTACTGCAACAAGTTGATATTTGCCCATTTTAACTTAAAAGTTGGCAATATTTTTTTATAACTATAAATATAAATATGTTGTCTGCTTGTAGTGTAAAAATATGTTAAAAATATTTAAAAAATCCCAAAATGTCCAAACATGTTAAAATCTCTGAGGAATCTTGGTTCTTGGGTTTGGCGTCAAATTAAAATCGTTTACAGACGTTTCGCCATCGATTGCACGAGACATCTTTAGGGATCTGTACTCTGCGAGAATGGAACACTGAATTAGCTCTATATCCCAAGGCAAGTGTTTATATACCCTTGTCCTGTTCACCGAGGCGTATCCAGGTTTATGATTTCTCTCCACGTGGGATGTAGCCCGTAACCATTGTCTCTATTGAAATTATTAGGGTGTTTGTGTATTTCAATAGATTCTTGAACTTTTCTTTTATGGAAACCTTGGACGGGCGCAAGAACCTTAGTTTTCTTTACATTAATATTGTGATCGGTACAATGTTGATGGTCAGCAACTACTGACTGAATGATTTGTTTGTTTCTAATACTTCATTCATGCTCCTTAATTCTAGTAGAAATGGACCGTCCAGTTTCCCCAATATACATTTTACCACATGAACAGGAAATTTTGTACAGTCTTTCGGTTTATAAAGGGATTTTATCATTCGCCGATCTCAAGCATTAACCAGTCTTTTGTGTGTATTACAGATTGTACGTATGTTGGACCGACGAAGTATTTTAGCGATTTTGGAATCTGTGATTTTTCTGTGCACCATTAATTAGCGGACACCCTGTATATATGGAACCACGGACAAAATTGCTAAAATAGTCCGTCGGTCCAACATACGAACAATCTGTAATACACACAAAAAGATTGGTCAATGCTTGAGATCGGCGAAAGATAAAATCCCATTACAAACCGAAGGCGTGTACAAAATTCCCTGTTTATGTGGTAAAATGTTGTATATTGGGGAAACTTGACGGTCCATTTCTATTAGAATTAAGGAGTATGACCGATGTATTAGAAACAAACAAATCATTCAGTCAGCAGTTGGTGAACATCAACATTGTACCGGTCACAGTATTAATGTAATGGAAACTAACGTTCTTGCGTCCGTCCAAGGTTTCTATAAAAGAAAAGTTCGAGAATCTATTAAAATAAACAAACATCCTAATAATTTCAATAGAGACAATGGTAACGGGCTACATCACACGTTGAGAGGAATCATAAACCGGGACACGCCTCGGTGAATAGGACAAGAGTATATAAACTCTTGCCTTGGGATCTAGAGCTCATCAATCAATAGCGAAACGTCTGTAAACGATTTTAATTTGACGCGGTCCAAACCCAAGAACCAAGATTCCTCAATTAACCAAGGCTGTGAAAGCTTCCGTTCTATGTTATGTTAAAATCTCAACTACTCAAAACAAGTAATTATTGTAACATAACATCTTCATCAATTGACGTCTTCAATTCTTATAAGTGTGTTTGGGGACGCAAATATTCCACTTTTCTTGTTGTAAAGAAATCGACAAAATACTTTAGTCAAGGTATCCTTATATTCAGGACAATGCAGACAGGCACTCTTTATTATGATGACAGAGTAGTGTCCAAATTTTTACTTTAATAAATTTAAATATTTTTTCAAGAAAAACTTTTAAAAATAGTTTTTTGTCTGTGTGATTAACTATTTACCCGATATAAATTAAGGATGTTAACAGAATGTTAATTAAAAACCGTTACAAAACTATTTTACATATCACTTATATAATATTTTTTTATTAGGTAAAACAAGTCACTGTGTGGCGTGCGAGACGCCGAGAGCTGGCGCTACACCCAAAAAGAGGAACCGACATTTTCGTTTGGAATCAAACTTGCAACAGATACATCTGCAAAACCTGCCACTTCAGTTTCTAAAAATAAAGGTAAATGTTTTATTTCACGAATAAAAATAAACTTTACAGGTAAAACTTTTAAAATTTTTAAGGGTAATTTTTAATTCTAAACATCTTGAGCAAAAATTACATTTTTGGCCACACCTCGTAGATTACTAACACAATTTGGTATCTGATGGTTGCATTTCAGCTTTTGTAAAAATGTTTTCCATATGACGCCAACTTACATAGAGACACTATATTAAACTCATTATAATTAGTATAAAAAAATAGGAAAATGGTATTTTATCAAAGTTTTTATTTAAAACACAATAGTAACACATTCTTTGGAAAGAACACAAAAGTATTAGGCTTAGGCTAATTTTTATCTTTAAAATATTGCGGCAGTATTTTCCTATGGTATTTAAAGAAGTGTTGTTGAAAGAATCATTAATTTAAATTAATCACATTTCTTCACATTACGTGTCGTCATATCGATATTAGGGCAGGTCGTATACCGGGTGTTGCTCCGTCGAGCGGGACATAGGGAATCCCATGTAAATTTTGAAGTGGTCCAATATTGGTTCCCCTAATTATTTTAGAAGAAAATACTATAAGCATTTTTTAAAGAGCACAAAAAGTTGTACCCAGTGTATAAATTTCAGCTCTTCTCAGTCCGCCAGCTACGAGATAAATGCTAAAATAAGTTACGAATCTCCTAGCTTCTTACGCGCCCTGTATTATTAGAAGTTTATAATAAAATACCAGAAAAATATTTAACCTCTGACTCTCAAGTTGTTAGATCAATGTCACATCATTTTTAAATAATGAACTACTCAAGTCAAGAAAAAATCACTATTTAAAAATGGTTTTATCAGGGAAATAGTTATCGAAGAGTAGCGGACATGTTTGCAGCCTATTTTCCCAATAGGCCAAGACCAAGTAAATCGACAATAGAACAATAGATTTAGACATTATACTTTGTGTAGAGAAGGCCGAAGGAAACATTCGCACGAGACAACTGTAGAACATTACTGGAAAAGACCACACCACAATATCTCGAATTTTAAAAAGATGTAAATACCACGCTTACATGTACGAATGACACCAAGAATTAAGAGACGTAGACGAAATACGACGACAGGAATTTTGCTTTGAGTTCATGGAGAGGACAATCACTGACAGAGGTTTTTAGAAAATATTTGCTTTACTGACGAATGTTCTTTTACATTGAACACCGAACCCAACATTCAAAATTGCCGGTACTGGAGTAACGAAAACCAAAATCGATTTGTTGAGACAGGGACTTAATATCCACAAAAAATTAATGTTTTGGCGTGAATTTTCGGCCACCATATCCTTGGACCATTTTTCTTTGACCGAAATTTGAATGCGGAGTACTTTCTGGACATTTTAGAGGAACAAATTTTGCCTGCTTTGAACAATCTTGCTCGTAAAAATCAAGAGATTTGGTATCAAATGGATGGCTGCCCAGCACACAGTACCAGAGCTGTGCACGAATACTTGAACAACGCATTTAATAACGACATCATAGGCCCGAACCACGCAAAATCTTGACCAGTCAGGTCTCCGGATCTTTTGCCAAACGATTTTTTCTATGGGGACATTTAAAAACTAAGCCTATACCAATACAAAATATGAACATTTTGACCAGCTAAGGAATGCTATTTCCGCTGAATGTGCCAGAATATCGATGTACCAACTAGCCAACGTAAGAAATGAGTTTTATAATCGTTTGGGTTATTGTCTGGCAGTTATTTGAGCATTTAATTAAATCCTGATATTTTTGTCATAAATTGATTTTTAAATGTAGACAAATTTGTTTTATTGTCTTGCGTAACTGTGAGTGCATGTGTTGGAATTAACTTAAATGCGAGGATTCTTTTTGAAGTTCCCGTATAAAATTGTTTAGTTTTGGCGATGACATTATAAATTAATGATTCTAATTGTCACTGATAAATCGATATGGTGTTTTTATTATTGATTTCTAGAGTACCGGGTGCATAATGAGATACTATGTTGCAGAAGTATTTAAGCAGTTTACTCTTTACTGGTTGGTTAAAAAAATGCTCAAATTTTCATTTTGGGTGGAACTAATTGTGCTCTTCAATAAATCCCAATAAA
Organism: Listronotus bonariensis; assembly: GCA_014170235.1. NCBI lineage: Eukaryota > Metazoa > Arthropoda > Insecta > Coleoptera > Curculionidae > Listronotus > Listronotus bonariensis. Next base: position 38,359 of record JACEGR010000076.1, on the reverse strand, counting down.
TAAAATAATTAGGGGAGCCAATATTTGACTACTTCAAAATTTACATGGGATTCCCTATGTCCCGCTCGACGGAGCAACACCCGGTATATTGACCAAAAGAAAAAAAAATGATGTTTCAATTAAGACGTTACAATATTTATTATACTGCTTTATTATATTTATAAAACTTCAAACGCATGGGGAATTAAAATATTTGTAACTTACATTAAATACCTCACTCAGCTTTAGCTAATTCTCGTTTCGTTTCGGCATATTTAATAATAACGACTTAAACAAAACATCATTATTAACAACTTCTATTAAGAATCCTATGACTTTACAGTAATATAATAATAAAATATAAAACGGCACTTCACATTTGTTTCCCGTAAAATTTGCGTTTACAGTGTTTGAGATTAGAGATAGGGTGACAGTAGGGCACGCAGAATAGGTCTGTTCAGTTGGTTAGGTAAGAATATGGGCGCTAAAGAAACATTCATTATACCGGGTGAAACAGGATTCTGTTAACCCCCAACTTTTTGTGGTTTTTAAGAGAGGCTAATAAAAATTTTACAGTATTATTATAGCACAAATTAACATTTTTGTCATTATCAAGACCTCAAAATCACTTCCGGTTTAGCCGGAAGTACCATAAACTTTCTTATTTTAAATGCAAGTGCCTTATTTTTTTTTCTATATTTGTATTCTGTATAAAATTCCCTTCTTAGTGATATATCATACAGGGTGTTTCTATTCAAAATGGTTTCCAGAAAGATTTTTAAAGAAAATCAAGTGCTGCTATTATTTCTGTTTTGACTATATTTTTTTGCCAAGTAGGACACTTTAAATGGAAACACCCCTATTTTATTTTATTTTTAAATTCTAATCTAAAATCTTTTTCTAATGACATATCACAACATATTGCTTATTTTCAAAATGGCGACCATAAATCATTTATTAAAGAATTCCGTTAATCGGATGTCGTCAAAAAATTATTTATGGCCGCCATCTTGAAAATAAACAATATGTTGTGATATGTCGTTGAAAAGAGGTTTTATTGTAGAATTGTGTAAGAATTGTTTGTCAAATTTTGAATTTTCTCTCATTAATTACATTAAAAACTGAAATTACGAAATCTAACTAATTTATTAAAGAAAATGGAATATTTCACTACCTGTGAAAGTAAAATAGGTCATTCTTTTATTTTCACAGCCTACTTCGCAAAAAATATGTTCAAAATAGAAATAATGGCGCCACTTGATTTTCCTTTAAATTTTCTGTGGCCGCCATTTTGAACTATACGTATACTGAAAAGGGAATGTTATACAGAATACAAATATAGAAAAAAATTGGACACTTGCTTTTAAAATAAAAAGTTTATGGTACTTCCGATTACACCGGAAGTGATTTTGAGGTCTTGATAATGACAAAAAGTGTAAATTTGTGCTATGATAATACTGTAAAATTTTTATTAGCCTCTCTTTAAAACTACAAAAAAGTTGTAGGTGTAACAACATCCTGTGTAACCGGTATATCTATTGACTCAACTTTTGCATATAAATTAATGAAAATATTTTAGATGTCTAAAATATCAAACACCGATCATGACAATTATTGACATTTGACTGATTTCTAACGTTTTATTTCGACTTACGTCAGTGACGTAATTTTTTGTCACTTTTAGTTTGGACGACATGAAGAGAGAACAACAAGGTATAACAAAACAGTAGGTGCAGTAAAATCTTGTTCGTTTAAAGAAATAATGGTATCCAAAATATTTTTGCGATATACATCTTGGTCAAACGGGCATTATTTGACCGATTGATTTGGATTAAATTCGTTTAAGTTCCTTGCCACAAATATACGAGTAGAATTAAACAATTACAGCTGCTGCTAAAAATGCTTCGCTCGCAGCCCCTTAACCAAATCATATAAAATCCGGATTATTTTTTTGCTCAATGTACTACCAAGGGACCTCCGTTAAAAAAACCCTATGTAATGTTTTTCAAATTATGTTGAAATACTAAAAAATATATTTTAGGGGATACCAGTGCCACGTTTACCGTATCCGGTTGGGGCAACCAATTTAAACCAGCCGAGGGATCTTGGGAATGCAAAATGTGCCTTGTCCGTAATTCTGCCGACAATGTCAAGTGTCTCTCGTGTGAAAGTCCAAAAGATGGCGTTCCTGCGGATACCAAGCCAGGTGATGGATTAAAGGGAATTAGTTTGGATACGGGTAAGTTGTTATCAATACTCCGAAATATTTACAATAGATACAAAAAGATAACACAAAAATATTTCATTTAATGTCATATTGTGACGTTATACTATTTTGGAATTTCATATAGGGCCACTTTACGTCACTTGGGGCAAATCTACCATATGTGACGTTGACATTTTGAAATACTACTACTTGACGTCACTGGGCAAATGTACCATATGGAACTATCTTCTTGGGACCATGAGACCGGTGGACCATCACAACTAACTTTGCATTAAAACCCAACTTAACTTATTGAACTAATTAAATTTAGTACGGGCATATCCCTAGGGATAGCCCGTACGGGGCGTAACTTTAACTTTATGCTTGACTTTACTAACTACTTGTTATCTGATAAACAATCAATCCCCGTCGTAAAATTTTGTTCTCTTTAAATATTAGATTTTTCAGTATTTGTTTTGCATTTCTAGGTAACTCGCTTGTTTAATGTTTTTGTTTTATTATTATAAGAGTAACCTAGAAAATTGTTTGATTTCTACTTTTTAAACCTTGACACTTCACGTATTGTTTTATGTACCAAATTTCCCAATGTTAAAGTAACCCAATTAAAATTTAAATTTCCCAAAAATGTATATTTTTAAAATCCCCAAAATGTATACTTTTTTATACTAGGTGTTCACAATATGTTCCATTAAAATCCCTTTACTTGCTGGATATTCATGGGATATTTTGGTTAGTAAAATTAACCCTTCTTTATTATAGGTGGTCAGACCTTCACATTCGGCATGCCCGCAACCGCAAACATTCTGTCAGCAACTCAGAATCCCGAAACCACCCCTCAGAAAGTGCAACAAGCGGTTCAGAAACCCGAACAGCCCATTCAGAAATTTTCGTTTAGCGTTCCGCCACCAACCAAAACTGATCCGAACGCGGTCCTGACCGGATTCGGTGATAGTTTCAAGCCAAAAGCTGGCACGTGGGAATGCAAAACTTGTTACATCAGAAACGAACCAAGTAGCCAGTATTGCTTGAGCTGTAATACACCCAAAGATGACACGGTTCCTAAAAGGAAGATACACCAAAAGGGGTAAATAACACAACTTAACTTCTGTTTGTCTGCTGTGTTGTTTTTCATATATCACAAATTTTACTTTTATTTAATAACATTTTTGTAAGAGATACATTTTTTTTCAGTTAAAGCATCTTTTACAATGTAGTGTTAACAAATTCAGAGTGAAATTGTTATGTGATGTACAAATATGATTCACTTCTAGGGTAGGAGTATACCAACTCAAGGATTGCCTCGACATTGTAAAAGCCGCTCTTGGTCTCACAAAATTGTAATTTCTCATCGGCCAAAGTTTAAATTATTTGGATAATTTCCATTCCCTTTCGGCTTTCAGATGAATGGTTGCTTTTTATGCACACTATTATTTTTCTTTGCTTCTTAGCTCTATTTAGCAACAACACAATAAATTCTTATTAAAATTTGAAGCTGTACTTTTACATTTTTAACTTAATTTAGCTAATTTATGTTTACTACTATCCCATGCATAACTGACACCGGCGCAAAATTTATTGCGGGAGAATTTCCGTCAAATTTTGAAGGCATTGCAGCCTGATTGTCATTACTTCTTTTAAATTTGTAAATAAATTAGAAGCAGTATTGTCATATTAAAACTACTGTTTTAAGAGGAAAACATGTTTTTTAGTTGGATAATTTAAAAATTATTAGATTAAAAACAATTATGTTTTTATATAGTGTTCTCAAAAATCAGGCACGTTTATCCCTTTAAAATCTAAGTAATAATATGTACATAAAAAAAATAATAATAAAATAAAAAGGGTGGAGGGACATTAAAGAAATGCACGCAAGGAACATATCTATGCTCACAAGTTGAAAATAAAATATTTGAATTTGAAGATGCGAGCTCCATTTTTCAATCGTGTTAAGTGCCTTTACACAAGAATTATGGCACATTTTTAAGGTTTAAAGTTTATATAACCTTACAATCCTATTTTCACTGACAACATTTTTGTGCGATAGACCATCGTTATATTACACTGTGCTTCCTAATCATTGTTTAGGAGCACTCTAAAAGATTATTTAGTAAGGCATATAAAATTACAATAGTTTACAATTTTTTTCTTTTTCTAAGATAAGGTATTAATTTTTTTATAAGAAAGTCGGTATTTTATAAATATTTCAAATACGAAGCCAAAACGAAAAAAATGTGCAATACAAAAAGTTGTAATTTAAGTTGCTTCATAGAAAAAAATAAAATATAAAAACTACATAAAAAAGCCAGTGGCGTACATTTTTCTCTCAATAATATTGGCTGGATTGCCAACTGACACGTCAGTGGACCCAATATAGCCAATCTAGTTAAATCTTTACAAGCGCTTTATTACATCAAACAAATGTACCAAATTTCAACCAAATTGATTGTAGGGTATTGAAGACATCATAAAATAACTGATTATCTGAAATTCTTGCTAAATAAAGAATTTAATAATATCATTTATAAAATACTGACTTTTTTAAAAACTTTAACGCCCTGTATCTTAGAAACGAAGGAACTTCGGATATATGTTTATGGGAACTTTTTTTATAAAACGGCATAAGAAATCACTCTTTAAATTTTCGTACAGTAGTAGTAGGAAAAAAATTGTATATTAATTTGAAAACAACGCTTTTTAAGCCATTCTGTACATTCAACATAGAGTTATTTTTGGTGTGTATTTTCTCATTAAGCAGGACTTTTTATGAAAAGGCTAATTTTTTCGTAAAGTTAATAATTAAAAAGTTTTCCATTTGGTAAGAACTTCCGAAGACACGCTGTATAAATTTACAACTACAGTTGGTAAAATAAAAAATATTCATTTTATGTTACATTTTTAAAGCTTGTGAAAAAGGCACAAGCATAAAATTTAAAAGAATATTAGTTAAAACCAATTTAATGTGAAATTTTCTTACCGAATACTACACGTGCTTAAATTATTCTAGGAATTTTTTCTCAGCCACGAATATTAAGAAAATTATCCTTCCCTTGCAATCTTGAAAAAATTTCAGAAAATAAACTAAGCACTAGTGCTATAACAAGTGGTTATAAATTTTGATGTTTTCTGACAAATATATTAAATTGGATATCATACATTTATTCGCGGATGAGCAGAACTAGTGATTTAATTACTTATCTATCTCATTCGTCCTTTTTATAATGAAAGAAAAATCTATCTAAAAATATCCAGGTATAAATATGATTGTTATTATTTTTAGGTTAATTTAGATACAGGGGGACTAAAGTTCAACTTCGGCATGCCCGCTACCCAAACCAATGGTTCTGGCTTTGCGTTTGGCGACACCAGTGCTACCAAATCCACGTTCTCGTGGAAGCCAGCCGAATCGACCAAGACTGAAACAGTACAAAAAAGTGACACGGAAAAAAGTAGCCAGTTTGTATTTGGCTCGCCTCAGAAACATGATTTCGAGTTCAAGCCAAGAAGCCCTAGGCGAATTAGTACTGGACAAGGGGATGAATCGGATGGTAAGATATTGTTTATTTAGTAATTCACTACCGTTATTACTGGATAATAAGTAAATGCCTCTGAAAAGTGGGACACACGATGTACAGGGTGAATTTTTGTGTAGTTAATTTGTTTTTTGGGAGTTTAAATTTAAACAAAATAATATTTGGCCTTTTTCCAGAATAAAGATATTAAATAAACATTTGTGGATTTTTTGGTTGTAATTATTGGGTGTAGGCGTAGCTGGACGGTTATAGATAAAAAAAAACTAAGATACATGTCCCGTTCTGTATTTTCGTGTTAAGTTTAATGCCGCAATCAGATCCAGGCTAAATTGGTTGGTTTAGAAGATACAGGGTAATTCTCAAAATTCGTCGATTTTATTATATCTTATTACTCGGATACCGTTGTCGAGTAAAAATGTAAAACACATTCTTATGCACGAAGAAATGGCCTAAATTTAGTACATAATAATAATAAGACTATCTTTCAAAGTCAAAGTCAAATATTCCTTATTGTTAAAAGAAAAAAATTCTCGTTAACAAGGATTATTAAAATTATTAAATTTCACACTACAGTAGGTCTATTCTGGAATCACGAATACATTATCTCGCATGCGTAAATCGGTATTCTCGAATGTCACTATCGAAATTTTGTATTCAACAGTTTTTCGAGTGGGAGGATCCATTCGACAAATGAATTTTCGTTCGTGATTTTGGTAGGTATATAACCAAACAAAACCTACAAATATTTGAAGACTTCAGTGGATGATAGTGTTACGTGACATTTTCTTAATTTCTTATATTGTACTGCAATAAGTTATAATTTGCCCATTTTAACTTAAAAGAAGTAAGAAAATGTAAAAATGAAAAGGGTATTGGATATGGATTGGTCAAAAAGATATCAACCAAAGGTTTGTCTCAGGAACATAGTTCGTACAATAATAAAACGAAATTTTGTAATTTTTTTACGGAGCTACAAGAAATGGATATAAATTCTGCAATTTGTAGTATTTTCAAATCTTTACGTTCGAGATGGAAAAAGAACCACAAAATTTACCACCTATTTGAATACTTCGTATTCTATTGAAAAGTTTGGAAACACTGATAAGAAACTTTTAGCTGTGTCAAAAAATGTTGATTTAATAATATCTGAAAACCAAATTCAAGAGATTGAGGCCTTTACTACGGATCGGTTCCAAAATAATACCTGTTTTATATACCGGGTGATGCATCGCCGGGCGGGACATAGGAAATCCGATGTAATTTTTAATGGGGTCAATTATTGGCTGCCCTAATTATTTTAGAGAAAAATTCTATTGTAGTTTATTGAAGAGCATGCAAATCTACGTCCATGGTAAAAACTTTAGATTTTTCGGTTAACCCGTTTGCTAGTTAGATGCTAATATATTTTTAAAAATTGTTACATTATTATCGCCTCATATTTATGAACAACAATAAAAATACCAGTTAGCGTGACATTACATGTCATTGTAAACAAATTTTAATGATATTATATTTGTTTTTAATATATTATAACTAAGAAGATTTGAATCACACCATTTTTTTTATCTCAACCAGATCTCGGGAAATTATCTTCTTTAATTCCACCTCATTTTTGTTTTTCCATACAATGGTAGTGTCATCGGCAAATAATGTAAAAGTGCCGTAAATGGGAAGATTAGTTAGATCGTTAATATATAACAGGAACAAAATTAGAACCAACACAGATCCCTGGGGTACTCACAAAGAAATCTGTGATGGGCGAGACATTTCTCCCCCACAATTTACCAGTTGAAGACGATTAGATAGATATGATGATATCCAGTCATAGGACCTTCCAGCCAAGCCATAGCATTTATGATTATGATTCACGCAGTCGAAGGCCTTAGAGAAGTCACAAAATACGGCGCCTACAATCTCATTGTCATTTAAATTGGAATAAACATTTTTAAAGAAAGGAAACATTACATCTGTGCCTTTTAAATCCTGCAAAGCAAACTGAAAGGGACTTGGCAGCTAATGTTTAGTTAAAATTATACGCTTTTTAACGTTTTTTTAATTATCTTGGAAATAGTGTATAGTAAAGAAAGAGGACGAAAGTTGGAAGGGCAGTCCGACTCACCTCCTTTATTTATAGAAATCACCAAACCCATTTTTAAACAATCCAAAAAACAACCGCTGCAAACGAAACGTTTAATTATAAACAATTTCTTCGTGCATGTGAATGTGTTTTACTTCTTTACTCAGAAACGGTGCCTCGTTCGTAAAAATATCAAAAGGTAGAATTTGCTTCAAATTAAATATTGATTCTAAGAGTAATTTTTATTTTTAAATAAACCAGTGGCGTTGTCTAAAAATATTCAGTCTCAATGCAGTACAGACGCCACTGGTAGAATAAAAAAATATTAATTCTATACAAAAAGTGCTCCTCGATCTTTAAAACCTATGTCCTAAATCTCAGAAATTTTTCGAGCAGTGTAAAAGTTATTAATAAAAAACTAATTTTTTATATAATTTTAACACCCTGTATCTCGGAGAGGAAGCGTTTCTCGACATATGTTTATCTGGACAAACTAGGGCTTATTTTTGACGTAGAATACGCGATTAATTTTTTTTTTTTGTGAAAATCTTGACCACCCGGTAGTTGCAACAGAATTATTTTTAATTTCGTTTACAGCCAGTTATGTAGAAGAGGAAGAAGCGAGCGTCTATTTCAAACCAGTCATCCCCCTTCCCGACATTGTGGAGGTTAAAACTGGTGAAGAAAATGAGGAGGTACTTTACTCTCACCGGGCAAAATTGTTCAGATTTGTCGGCGGCGAATGGAAAGAAAGGGGTCTGGGTGATGTTAAAATACTGAAGGATAGTAGTACTGGAAAGTTAAGGTATACAACATTAAAGTTTAATCATAGTTTTTATTATTTTATTAAATTTTAAATGCACTTTTTTCTATCCAAGGTGATTCTTCGTGATAAAATGATGGTACAGCTTCATATATATTTTTTTAAATATTATTCGTTTTCGAGTTACAACCTTTCAAATTTTAGCTTAAACCAAACCCGATATGAGTCTTTAATTGAAGTAAATACCTAGTCGATTGCGCTCCATCACTAGGGAGCTCCTTACTTTCATTGAAAATTTATTTTTTTTTGTCATAATTTTTAAGTGTTGATAGAAACTCTATTTTTTATCAAGTTTTCTGAAAGACATACATATTCAACGCCTTTTAAAAAGATACAAGTCGAAAAATTTAAATGAAGACTAGGGGATATAATCCTGAGCCTTTTTTCCAATTCCGGGACTGGACACAAACAAGCCCGGGTTAGTCCTGGGATTTGCAAGTACAAGAAATGCAAAAATATTCAAAAATTAACTTAAACTTTTTTAGGAAAAGCAAAAAAATCTTAACAAAAGGAAGTTTCTCTTAAAAACCAAAAAACAAACGTATTAAAATACAGAAAAATTAACTTGATACAAACGTTATTTTGATGTCTTTATTACAGTCGTCTTAATTATTAGGTATAGTCGAGGACAAAAAAACCGTCCACCCAGTTTATTTTATTTACGGGTTTCTTTGGTTTAGAATTTACCTAAAATATTAATTTTCAAACAAACAAACCCGTCAAAAAAATAACTGGGTGGACGGTTTTTTTGTCCTCGACTGAACCTTTAAAAATAAAAACAAAACCGTATTTCGCCAACATTGACATACCCTCTCCTAAACTCTGATTGCATTAAAACATTTGTAATTTTTTATTCAACACAACAAACTTAAGACAATTATAAACCATATAAATAATAAAAAGTAAAGTAGCCAAAATATACTTTAAATAAACATATTTCAATGCAAAATACTAATAGATGCTGACTGTTGCGTTTACATGATTTTCTTTAAGTAAGACAGATAGGAAAAATGGCTGACTTTTTATTTTTATTGGCATTGACAACTTGATAAATTAACAGGAAAACTTAGTGCGCTTCGTTTCTTGCAATATTATTTAAAAAAATGAAATTAAATATTAAATCCGAAAATCCCGGGATTTAAGAAATTTAATCCCGAAGTGTTCGGGTCTGTAAAAGGGGCAGGCTCAGGGATCCCGGGATTATATCCCCTACTGTAGACATAAATCATCGTTAAAAATTAAACGTAAATTGGTTTTCCGCTTTGATTACCACTAGATACCAGGTAGGTATCAAAGTATTTAGCGTCAGTTAACCATCGCCTTACTAGAACCGGGTCATCGATTTTTCTTCGAAAACTGACTATGGGTCACTGATGGCCCGGTATTGGATAATTGTATTTTTACATACAGGGTTCACAACTTTTCGAAAAACTTTCAGGGCTAATTCTACATTAAAAAATATGAAAAATATATAAACAATGTCCTAAAGGTCTTAGTTTTCGAACAACAGAATGTTAAAAATTAAAAAAAATATTGTAATTTTATAATAACTTATACCAATTGAGATATTTTTAAAAAATTAGGGGGACGCCTTTTATGCACCAAAACACATTTTTTGGCATACAAGAATAAAGTTAATTATTACCAGTGTCGCCCATGAGGGGTTTAAGGTTAATATTTTAATAAAAAATGGTACGCCACTGCATGTTTTTAAAATAAAAATATTTTTTAACTTATTAGATTTGAAACAAATTTGACCTCTTGACTTTTTTATTTGGTGTACGGTTTTCGCGTAAATAAATGAAAACCATTACTCGGCACAGTTATTTTGTATGGATAATATCAAATTCTACAGTGCAAAATTACCTTATTCCTTATTTACATAGCAATTTGACAATGCCAAGAAATGGTTTTTATTTATTTACGAAAAAAACGTGCATCAAATAAAAAAGTCAAGAGGTCAAATTTGTTCCAAACTAAATTGGGATTAAAAAAATATTTTTATTTTAGAAAAATGCAGGGGCGTATCATTTTTTTATTAAAAATATTAACCCTAAACCCCTCATAGACGACACTGGTAATAATAAAAAAATTTCTTGTATGCCAAAAATGTGTTTTGGTGCATAGAAGGCGTCCCCCAAATTTTTAAAAATAATTCAATTGGTATAAAAGTTATTATAAAAATGCATTTTTTTTTAATTCTTAACACCTTGTTGTTTGAAAACTAAGAGTTTAGGACATTGTTTATATGAAGTTTTTTTCATATTTTTTAATGTAGAATTAGCCCTGAAAGTTTTTCGGATAAGTTGTGAAACACCCTGTATATTAGTTATTTTTCGCTTAGTCCTTTAATTTTCTATAGAACGATACCTTATCAAATTGTTTTTGTTCGATAAAAAAACAATGTTTAAGTGAAATCTGGTCTAAAAATAATGATTTATCTGACAAATATCTGAGTTAAAAGCGGCACTTTGAGGTGGACACATTCTTGTCTTCCTTGAAAATTAATGGACTATAAAAATATGTTTTAAAATTATTTTAATACTTTTTGACAATAATTATAAAAAAAACATCCCAATGTTTTTTTAATGGTACAAGAATATGCAGTTTGGCTGTTTTTATTTTTTTCTGACGAACTGCGTAAAAACATTAAATATTAAAATAGTGTTATTTTTTGTTGGTCAATTTAAAAAATATAATGAAGATAGGGCTAAATAAGCCCCTTTATTGAAGATATGTACTGTCTTGGTTTGGCGAATTCATTTAGTAGATGTTATTTATTTGGGTACACGCCAATTCAGAATTAAAAACCAAAAGTTCAAAAAAAATTAACATAAGTAACTAAAACACTTAAAGTCGACGTTTCGGTGACCAGTCTGCCACCGTTGTCAAGATAAAATTAAATAAAATTAAAAATTTAAACAAAAAACTATTATTTAGGTTTTAAAATTATAAAATTTTAGCTTTATGTTTAGGAGATTCTGAAAGTCTTTTGACATTAAATGTTTTAGTTACTTATTTTATTTTATTTTTTTTTACTTTTGGGTTTTTAATTCTGAATTGGCGTGTACCCAAATAAATAACATCTATTAAGCCCATTAATATTGTGAATAACACTGCCAATTTTTTTTTATTTATTTATTTATTTTATGAAAATCGAATAAGAAATAATATAGGATATTAAAAAAATTACTTTTTTAAGTTAAACAGTCTGTATGTTAAAAACAATGCATTTCCGGACCTATGGTTATATAAACTTTTTTATGTAATTAGCTCAGAAATAAGCCTTAATTTTTTTACTGCCATTAAGAAACACCCTGTCAATGAAGCTGTACCATTTAGAATCACCGCTTTAAGTTTTGTGATCGATTTTAAAAAATCCTGTACAATTAAATAAATTTCAGAGTTGTGATGCGCAGGGAGCAAGTCCTTAAAATCTGCCTAAATCACTGGTTGACAAAAGATATCGAGTACTTACCGAAGGACGAGAAAACATGGCTGTTTCACGCAGCTGATTTTTCTGAAGGTGAATTAAGTCGTGAACAATTCTGCTTGAGATTTAAGATTGCAGAAATAGCTCAAGAATTTAAAAAGGCAGTTGAAAATGCTGTGGGAGGTATCAAGACTGAAGTGAAACCTGTAGAAGGTAAGAAAGAGTGTGTTAAAACTTGTTTAACACTTAACAGCACTAACATGGGTGAGCTAGGTAGTGAAACTGGTGTACTTAATAGTAAATGTAATGAAAATATTATTCTTAATGTAAGTAATATAATTAACAAAAATGTTGTTTTGTCTGAAAGTAATACATTACAAATTGCTGATTTAGCTGATGCCCAAGGTACAAACTTTGAAATAGGTAAATTCAATAATGTTGTGAAAACAGAAATTTCTAAGTGCAATATTAGTAAGAAACTATACATCAAAGATGAAAATAAAACTCCCGAAGTAAACGCATTTATTGATTTGAATACTAATCCAATTAGAAAAAGCAGCAGTTCAAATTATCTTAGTAATGGTGATATTTTTTCCAGCACCAGTTATAAATATTGCATAAATGATAAGGAACTTTTAACGAAAAACTCTGAAGGTATCAATAATACTTCTGAAATAAATGTAGTTTCTAACGAAATAAGTCAATATACTTTCAATAATAGCAGCGAATTTTATTCTCATGTCAACAATTATCTAATAGATTGCAATACTACCTCAAAAAGTTGCCAGAATTCTGATTATGTTGAGTGTGAGCAAAAAATTATAAAAACTACCCCTTTGGGTGAAGCAATTTCAGAATTTATTGAATCAAGTCCTACTGACGATAATAAAAATGATAATTCCTTTCAAAATACTAATAAGATAGCAGACAAAACACTTGGTAGCACCAAAGATTATACAGCTACAAGAACCAGTACAATATTTAAAATATCTAGTCCTAACACTTTAAGCACAGGCCAAAGCAATATTTGTTGTAAAGACTGTCATATTTCTACTTGTTTAAAATCGTGCCAAATTTATAATAAAATGAAAGACAAAACACTTGGTAAAATATGTTATGACGCAACTGATAATATTAATAATGCTTCTGAACCTAATAAAATTTTATATGAACAGATTCCTTGTACTAGTAGAAATGATAATACAATTCCTCTTCAAACTAGTACTAGTTCTAATGACTGCAAAAATATTTTTATCCCACAATATTTACATGAAATTAATAAATCAGAGATTAAGAAAATTACTAAAACAGGCACTAAAGAATATACAAGTGCAATATTTAACAAATCTAGTCCTAACAGTGTAAGCAAAGACCAAAGCAATATTTGTTGTAAAGAATGTGATGTTTCTACTTGTCTGAAATATTGCCAAATTTGTAATTATTTAATGGAAGATAAAAATGTTGGTAATTTTTTTACTAATGAAAGTACTAGGACCAATCAAATCAGTATGTGTATAAATAAAAATGTTTGTCAATGTCAAGATATTGTTGAAAAAAGTTGTTCTGGAGATGGCATTGATGAAGTCGGTTGTAGGGAAACTACCGGTAATTCTAGAGTTAGCGAAAGTGCAATAATTGTAGAAACTGATAATGTTATTTCCGGTAATTTTAATTTAGAAGGGAATTTTACTTTAAGTAATACAAATTTATTACTTATTTCTTCAATAACTGTGATTATAATTGCGTTGTATGCTAAGTATAGAAATTCTTGACCTAGTCGAAGAATGTTTCATAATGATCAAAGATTTTTTGTTTAATTTAATCTTATATGTAAAAGGCTAACATCAAAACGTAACTAGTACCTGTAAAAAAAAAATCATGTCAAAAACCAAATTGGCACATGCGGTTTGTTGTGATGTTGCTTGAATCTGGAATTAATAACGAAAATACTATTAAATAATTCTGGTTAGTTTGCCACCACTTTCAAGATAAAGTTACGGTATAAAAGATAAACTGACAATTAAATCACATTAATATTAAATTTTTTATTGTTTTTAAAGTTTTTTTTGCAGAATTTATAAATATGTATTTAATGACATAATCTGTTATGATTCGTAAATTTGTTTTATTTTATTTATTTATTTATTGGTTGACAACAGGGATACAAACAGGTAGGAACCCAAACGAGTTTCCACAAAATTATATATACTTAGACATATAAAGATAAAGAACAGATATGAGGCATAACTAAAACTAGAATAGTACCTATTTATATTTATAACAGAATTGCAAAGATTACTATTTTACAATGAGTATAATATTATTGCGTTTAATTTATTTTATTTAAGTAGGTATATTTTTTAAAACTCTATAGTTTCCAGTGACATAAAAAAATATGTACATTGTCTACATTGTTACATTTATTGGCACTTTTTGATATTCGACATAAAGGCGAATTCTGAGATCAATTTGTTCTTCTAAAAGGAATATGAAAGAGATCATTTGATCGAAGGTTAACCTGAGGGGTATTAAAAGTTATTAGGAAAAAAATCAGGACTTGATAATAAATTATTAATTATTTTATATAAAAATAACACATCTGAAATTTTGAAAATAATAGGGGTGGTAAGTGAGTTAATTAAAAGTTTTTGTGAAATTACCTCAGCATTAAGCCAGGATACATTGTGTTATTTAAGTTAACTGATATTGGAGTCACATAATTATCTTTAATGATAATATATTTACACTTCTTTATTTTTTTGCTATGAAACTGAAAAAATTCCATTTTACAGACCTTAATTTGTAAAATTCTGTGCTTTTATTATACACATATACGCATAAACTTGGGAAATTATTGCTAAGGGCAAACAACGACTGAAAATAAAAAAAAATCGGTAAAATATTTTGTTGTTTGTCTTTAGCAATAATTTCCCAAGTTTATGTGTATAGGTTAAGAATCACCCTGTATGTTCTTTTTGGTGTTCGTTTACGCGTTTGGTTATTGGCCTAAAAGGAATCTCATAAATAAAATTATTTGTATTCTTGTTTTTATCGTATTACTTGAAACCTTATAGTGTTTTATGTTTAAGAAGGCTCAAAAGTTAAATTTATCAATATTTTTAAAGAAATATTTATTATATTTCAAAAGTCCATCCATACACAAAAATCTGGTTGTATTGGTGGGTGTATTCTGTGAAATCTTAGTACTAATAAATGTGGTTTTAATTCTTGGTTCTTAGTTTTTTACTAGTGAGGGTTAGTTGTTTATTAATAATTACTACTAATCAGTATTATTAAATTTAAACCTATTTACTTAAATATTAAATAATTTTTATTTCTGTTTAGATTTAGGTATATCCTATTTGGTATAATTAGAAAGGTGTCAGTAAAAAGTCAACTACCTAATTACCACTAATACATTGTTTTATTATACAGGGTGTTTTCTAACAACGATAAGAAACTTCAAGATGTGATTCCTTATGGTATTTTATAAAAAAAAATCCTATAAACATATATCCGGAGTTGCTTCCTTACTGAGATACAGGGCGTTAAATTTTCTAAATATTTTTAATATTATTTGGACCAAATTTGGTACATTTATTAAAAGTTTTAAGACGCTTATTTAGCCCTAACCAGATTGTTATTATATTATATTAAGCAATTAATAATACAACTTTTTAATATCTTGTATTTTCCTCCTATCTCGCTTTGTTTTCGAGAAAAAAAATTGAAGCCACTTTAAGTGATACTAAAAAGTATCCATAAACAGCATAAAATAAAATCCAAAATTAAAAAATAACCAATTTTGACCTTAGTAGATAAGGAAAATGACGATTTCCGATAAAATACACGACTGCTTAGAAAGCAAAAAATTTGATATTGTTTATTTTTGTTTTTTTACCATGTCGTCTATGGGTATCTTTTAGAATAAATTAAAGTGGCTTTAATCTTTTTCTCGAAAACGAAGCTAGATACAAAAAAAAAAAATACAGGGGCTAAAAAGTTGCATTATTAATTGCTTAATTATTAAAAATATAGAACCGTCAAAAAAGTCAGTGGGGTACTTTTTTTCTCAATAATATAGGTTGCGGTGCCCACTGGGACGCTACTGGACCCAATAATAACTATTTCGTTAGGGCTAAATAAGCGCCTTATTACTTTTAATAAATGTACCAAATTTTATTCAAATCGGCCCAAGCATATTAAAAATATTTAGAGAAAATTGATTTTTTTCTTAAATTCTAACGCCCTGTATCTTAGTAAGGAAGCAACTCCGGACATATGTTTAAAGGAACTTTTTATAAAATAACATAAGAAATCACACCTTGTACTTTCGTACCGTTGTATTATTTAAAATATTTTTCGCCAACAAGAGTGTCAAATTTACACTTTTTTGCTTTACTGTTGACACTTTCTAATGATACCGAGCCCTGTCAGTTATCATATCAGATAATTTATTTAAATTTTCTGTCTTAAACAATTTGCATCATCGACTGTTAATTTAGCTTTTTATATTAAAATTTGCCTATTGTTCATAAGAAAATATAAGCTAATAAACGGTATTTAAAGAATAGTTTAGTAGTGGTTGGTAATTTAATTGGTCGCAACTTGAAAATTGAGGTTTGTTTCTCAAATTACTGATATTTCAACAAACAAAAATATTAATACTGTCGAACCTCTATAACTCGAACCTCCACAAGTCAAAATTTTCTCTTAGTCAAAGTTTATTGATGTCTCTTGCTCATGTTATATTTTTTAACTCAAAAACTCTTTAACTCGAAGTAAGTTGGCGGTCCCTTGAGTTTCAAGTTATAGAGATTTCCACTGTAAATCGCCTTCACCGTTCCCCTTTTTTTTTAATTGTTATGTTTTGCTTGAATACTGTATAATATTTGTATATAAGGGTGATTCATTATTATTATTTTTAATATATGTTATTTATTGGTTTCCCAAATGTCCTTCGACCGAAATCCTTCAGCCACAGTAAATTTACAGTTATTACTCGATACAATTTATATCACCTTTTGAAATTAAGAATAATACTCTCTATTTAACAGAACAAAAAATTAGGAAAAGATATAAATGATAATCTTATGGAAAAAAATGTTTTATAATAGTGAGCATTTAGTTGTTACAATCTATTATAACTTTAAATATTGTTCTCTCAGGAAATTTAAATCTAGACTCTCTGGTATGGGTGATTCATTTCCTCAAAGTTTTTCTTTTTCTCGGTGCTCAAGCCAAATTCTAATCTGCATGTGAAAAAAAATACCATCATGTTTGCGCTCTTAATATTAATTTTTAGTACTTACAATTTAAATTTTACAAAGTTAAATTTAAGTAGCATGATTAGTTATAATATTAATTTCCCCCATTTTAAGCCGTAAAAATATCTTTAAATTCATTTAATATTGCTCAAAGTACAATTTTTTGATGATTCAACCCATTTTTTCTCCGTATTTTTGCGGTTTGCTTAAAAAACTAAAAAAAAAACATGTTTTTGCGTGTATTTTAAATAGGATAACTTGAAATTTAAATTTTAAGTATTTAAAATTAATAATAAGAGCTCAAACTTGGTAGATTTTTTCTACATGTAGATTAAAATTTTGCTTGAGCACCAACAAAAAAAGAAAAACTTTTGCGGAAAAAATTTGTATATACATAGTTACGAATAACTGATAGGATTTGAATTGAATAAAGACTTTTTTGAATCAGTATTGAAATAATATAAGTAACTAGTAGGTAATAAGTAATTAAAGCGATCAGTTCTAGAGATAAATATAACTGTCAGTGATGCAAATGGTTCTTGGTGTGATTTATTTGATGTTTTTGTTATTAAAAATTAACCTGTATGCTATATTTTTTGTGAAATTTTACCTAAATGTGCTTAAGCAAATTTTGTGGTAATTTAACTACCTCGGTTTTTGTGTACCTATGTTTTTGTTTACTAACAATAAATTTCTTGTTAAAAAAAAATACTTTGTAGTTTGCTTTAGTACATTCCTAGTTTTGTTTTTTTATGTTTCGCACTAACAAAATTATTTCTTTTACATATTTTTTTGTTCTTAAAGAAGTCCAAAAATTCTGAATTAATAATTAATTTTCTCTAATACATAATGTTAATTTATTACGGAAGGTAAAAACGTCGAGAAAACAAGAATTTTGGGTTGGCTGAGTTTTTGATATGTTGTTCTCCCTCCTCGTTCGGTTAGATCCTCGGCTGTCTGGCTGGCGGTAGCGGCTGCGTTGGCTCCCCGCTGTGACCTTGACATTTAAAGCTGTCACTGATATGTCAAAAAATGCATACCTTGGTTATATATTATCGTTCCAAGTTTCATCAAAATATACCGAACGGTTCAGAAGTTAGAAGGAGGACGACTGTATATTAAGCAATGATTAAAGTGTCTGTCAATAAAAAAAAAAACATGTTTGGTAAACCTATCTAAAGACAACAAATTAAAAATTAGGTTTTTAAAATGTTTTCAAAACCTTGAATTATCAGTTGTACTGGTAGGATTTGCACTAATAAACACCGTTACCTCCAGCCAGACAGCCAAGGCTCTACCAGAAAGAGGAAGGAGAACCACATATAAAAAAATCAGCTGACCTAAAATTCTGCTACCTCCTATACTAATTTGCCATTAATATAAATCACATCATCAATAACTTATAACCGAGAACTATGTTTTTTAATTAATTAATTTTGGCATGGATTTTCTGTCAGTACCGAAGTAAAGCTATTACTGGGTGTAGATATATTATTTTTGCACCTATGTACATACTGCCGTCCAACGGAAAAACATCGTATGTGTATCACACACGGTATTTTTCCGTTGTACGGCAGCATAGCACTACGTTTTAGCTGCCTAATAATTAAACAATAGTTTTTAACTCATAACTTAACGAATTTATAAAATCATGCTAAAGGTTTTTTGCCTTTTAGGCAAGGAACCTAGTGAAACAAAATCTCAGGATTCCGACTCTGATATTGAATTTGTATCGGAAACTGTAGTGACCGCAGATGAAGAAAAAGAGGCCATTAAGTTGGGATTGCCGCCCAAATTCTTTGCCTACAGGTAAGTAAAGTTAATTAAACAGTCCCATTAATTAATTTATTTGTAATATTTATAATGGTATAAAAATCAATAATTATTTATCTCTCCGATTTTTAAAGGGACAGGTGTCCGGAATTAATTCTTTTTTTACAAATATACAAAAAAATGAGTGAATTAATTTTAAATAACTTTGTAGAACTCGTAAGGAGGAGTCAATATACCATAAGTCACTTATAACAAAAGCTGACAAATAAAGCAGATATTAAAAATAATAACATGTAAAAACTACTAGAAACAGATATGTATTTTCAACCACTGCGTGTATAATAACATGCAATTATTTGTGAACTTATGATACTATTAGTTTTTTTAATGGGATTCCTGATGTGATTTTCTATTTGACCAGTTATACTTTATTCGTTCTACGGGTGTAACATAAGTGACGACTTTAATTTTAAGGGATGATTCGTTTAATAAGACGCTTCTTTTTCGAGATAAAGGGCGTTCAAATTTAAAAAAGTAGGTATTTGTAGATATTTTAAAAACGCTTTAACTCATTCGAATTAAATTTGGTACAATTATTAAATGTAATAAGGCGCCTGTGACGCTCTACCTAGATTAAAATTATTTGGTCTGATGGCGTCTCAGTGGGCACCACAGCCAATTGAGAAAAAATGTACGCCACTGACTTTTAACAACATGTTTATATTTTTTCCTATTTAGCAATTGAAAATGCAACTTTTTGGTCTCTTAAATTTTCTTTGTATCCAGCTTCGTTTTAGAAAAAAAGAATGCTACTCTAATTTCTTTTATTCATAGGAAACATGGTAAAAAACCAAAATTAAAAATAAACAATTATTTGCCTTAAAATAAATGAGTAGTTGTGTATTTTATCAGTAATCACCATTTTCTTTATTTACTAAGGTCAAAATTGTTTATTTTTAAATTTTGGATTTTATTCTATGCTGTTTATGGATACTTTTTAGTATAACTTAAAGTGGCTTCAATTTTTTTCTCCAAAACAAAGCGGGATATAAAGAAAATACAAAAATCTAAAAAGTTGCATTTTTATTTGGTTAATTGGAAAAAATATATATAAAAACTTTATAAAAAGTCAGTGACATACTTTTTTCTCAACAATATTGGCTGTGGTGCCCACTGAGCCACGGCTCCCAATAATCTTAATCTAGGTAGAGCTTTACAGGTGCCTTATTACATTAAATAATTGTACCAAATTTAATTCGAATGAGTTAAAGCGTTTTTAAAATATTTAAGAAATACCTACTTTTTTAAAAACTTTAACGCCCTGTATCTCGAAAATTAAAAAATAAATTTAAAAAGCTTGGGTTATAATTTGAGACTAATCGGTTTAGCCATTTTCAAGTAATGTTTGTCACCGACTTTGAAAACATCATTTGGGAAAAACGCGTTTAAAGTTGAAAAGCACATAAAAGCACTCTGAAACGCCTTTTTAAATTTGCGTGTAACTTCGAAAATATCCACCGGCACGATATGAAATTTTCTGTGTGTATTCTTAAAATATGTACGTTAAGAAAAAATTAAGAATTAAAAAAAAACTCTGAAACGCCTTTTTAAATTTGCGTGTAACTTCGAAAATATCCACCGGCACGATATGAAATTTTCTGTGTGTATTCTTAAAATATGTACGTTAAGAAAATTAAATTAAAAAAAACGATTTTTTGAAAATTCTGTTCAAGTTTTCTCTTATTTTTCATTATAGAATAACCCTTTAAAGTTTGTCGGTTGAATTACTGGAAACCTGGTATAACCCATTTCCTTTTAACTATTCTTAGGCAAAGGCCTGACTGTACATGTGAACAGTGTAAAAAGAAGACGAATATCTAAAAGAACTATTCAGCAATGAACCATCAGCCCAGAAGACGTCTCAAAAGTTGGGAAGTACCAATTCACTATTTGGCACACCAGTTGCTAGCACTGGTACTCCTACTTCTGCGGGTAGCTTATTTGGAACACCCACCGCAAAAGCTTTTCGTTTGCAACTCCAACTGGTAAGCATATATTTTTTCTTTATTTTTGAGACATCTCACGAGGACTTACGCCTTAGTACTAGAGTACTGTGGGTATCGGGTATGTGAATTTTTTTGCAAGAAAAATTATTAAAAATTTTCTTTTTCTAAAACTTTTTTATTTATGTGTCCCTCTTGTAAACAATATCTGTGGCTAATCCTGTAGATCATCATAGAAAAGGCAGATGCACTTACATAACAAAAGTTCCATGAACGTAACATATTGGTTTTTGTCAATGTATTCTGAGTTGTAATAATTTATAATATTTTAGGTCAAACCCCAACTGGTCCACAACCTGTTCAGAAATCTGAAACCCTAAAAGACCTGCTTCAAAAGGCACCTGTCATACCACAAACCACACCCAAGTCTAACAACATGTTTACGTTTAAGATGGATACTCCGTTATCTACACAGACCACTTCAGTTTCTAGTAACCCCACTCCTGCCGCTAATAATAATAGTGCTGCTCCAGGTGATCAACCTAAAACCACCTTTAGTTTTGGAGGATCAGGATCAAATTTGTTTGGTCAGAATAACCAAAATATTTTCAAAACTAGCGCTACGAACGTATTCGGTAGCTCCAACAAGTCGGGCAGCTTGTTTGGCACAAGTGGAGGAAGTCTTTTGATACTCCCAAAGAGGGAAGTACTCCTAATATCTTTGGTGGAAATACTCCTAAGGAAGGTACTGGGACCAGAGCGTTTGGAGGTGATACTTCCGTGAAGGAATCCCGTGTTATAAGTAAGATATAAGTATTTCGTTTAAAATCCACAAATTAGGAAAATATAGGGTGTTCAAAGTTAAGTCGGCACTATTGCTAACTTTTCTATCATAACTGAAACGACTTGGGTTAAATTAGCAAAGAATTGTAACTTATTTGTAGGGTAATGTCAAAGAAACAAATGGACATCTGGGTCACTCAATATGCAGCAAAACATTCTTTTTTTAGTGAATTGCAAACATTTTTATTTTATTTTTAGGTTCTAGGTAAAATTTTACGTAAAAACAATATACCAAACTTATTAATATATAGTAGTGTTTAAGATATAAAGAGTAAACATTGCCATTTCTATAAATACTGATTAAGTTTCCACCATTGCTAAGTGACGTTATTTTCAAATGTTTTTCTGACATTACCATCTTAATTGATTAAAAAAACTTTTGCCTTAAGTTTATTATACCTTTTTTACATAACATTTTACGCAGAACCCAAATTTAAAACAAAAATTGTAGCATTTCCTGAAAAAAATGTACATTTTACTACATATTATGTCACCCAAATGATCGATTTTTTTTTACATAAACATGTTAATTCGCCTAAAAATAGACGATTATTTTCTAATGTAACCAAAGTCGTGTCTCTTATGATAAGAAAGTTAGTAATAGTTCAGAAATAACTTTAAACACCTTGTATAACCTAAAAATACTAAAGCCCAGTTTTACAATTGCAAGTTTAGTTTAGGCTCAGATGAACTCAACTGGTACATGAAACTATCCATTTAAAATATATTGCTGTCAGTTTTTTTAAGTACTTGACAGCAATAGGTTTGTTCCAGCAGAATGTTGAAAACATGTTAGCAACAATCGTAAAACGCAGAAATTGTTACAAGAATTAGAAAACAGTTTTCTGCTGGAACGAAAAATAAACAAGGCATGCATACTGCTTATACGTCAATACAAGTTAGGTTATGTTAAAAATTTGTCAGTAATGTTTGAAGAAAGTTTGCAAACTTTTCAAACAGTTTCCAACATGTTTCCAATATCTTAAAACTACTGCTGGAACAACAAATAATTGTATAATGTTACAAACATGGCACTGCTGGAACGACAAATTTGAAGTGCGCAGACTCCGAACGGTTGCAAACATTTCTGACAGCCTGCTGGAACAAACCTTAAAATATATTTTAAATAGGCAGGTTCATGTACCAGTTGACCTCAACTGAACTTAAACTGAACTCCGCAATTGTAAAACTGGGCATACGAGACACACTTTTTAAAACTATTATTACTAATATAAAAAAAAACAAATATCCAAGCATTCCACTGAATTTTATGCAAAAAAAACAAACATTCTACCCATTTATATATATATATATATATATATATATATATATATATATATATATATATATATATATATATATATATATATATATATATATATATATATATATATATATATATATATATTTATATTTTCATCGCTTATAATAACTAAAATTTTAAAGCCTATTTGTTCAGTTGTGGGAAAAAACAAAATCAGGCTCGACAATGCCAAAAATTATCATAATATTGTGCTAATTTGTGGCAATTCTTTATGAAATGTTTTTGTGCATAGTTTCAGCTTATCCGGTTAAATATTTAATGAAAGACCTTTTTATTTTGCTTAAAGTAATTTCAAAACAAATACACAATAATAATTCTTACCATGCTTTTAAAAGGGCCTTTAAATTTTAGCTGCAAATATATTTGCTCCCTCCACCAAACCAAGTATATTCGGTAATGCATCATCTGGTAACATTTTTACTACACCACAATCAAAGGATAGCAGTGGTACAGGCTCTACTGTTTTCGGTGGTAACCAAGCATCCCCAGCGAGTGTTTTTGGAAGCATTGATTTGACCAAGAAGGACTCCAATACCAACATATTTGCTGCACCACCTTCTGGTAAGTAATTTGGCATACCTTGGCAAGATGGTTATACAGTGCAGACTCGATAATCCGAACTAATAAAAACCAAGGCGATTCGGATTAACAAATAATTCGGATTAGTAAATCAGTTCTTTTTTATTAAAATTTTAATTATTAAACACTAAAATATATAAAAAAAGTAAGAATATGGTATTAATTTCTAAAGTAATTTGTAATTTTTGTTTGCTTTACACATTTTTAATTATTCATAAAGGCCATTTCTTTTAACCTTTGAAGTACAAGAATATCATTAAGTGGAATATCATTTTCTTCGGCCCATTTTAAACACAGGTTAAAACTTATAGCTGGCTCAGCATTCTTAACAGTTACGTTTTGATTTATAATTCCGAGCCTTTATGCTCGTTAACTTCAGGTTCATCTCCACCTGCTTCTTCCAGCGGTAACAGATCTTCATCATTTTTAACCCAATTACGAACTTCCACGGTTGTTAGATTTGATTCTGCCAAAACATTAAGCGTTCCAGCAACATCTAAAAAATATAATTAAATAAAAAAATAACAAACAACAAACATTTTTATTTACCTTTTATATCTCCATCGAAAGAAAGTTGGTTACGGCGTAATTCGCTTAGAGGAATTAGATCTTCAGCATAATATTCAATGTCTTCATCGTTATCGGACATAATTTTGTACCAGCACTTCTGCAAGACTTCAGAAAAGACCTTTTTCCAAGCATTGCATAGCAGACATACTGCATCTTTTAGGTTAAGAGTTTTTAACAACGTAACAACGCTGTCTTCGTTACTTAATAGAATGTGGGCTAAAAGGCTTTTTGGTAAAATAATTTTGTTAGTCTGATGGCATTTTAATCCATAGGTTGCAAGAGTGCTATAGAATTTGGTGAGAGGAATAATGTTGTAAATCTTTTATCTTCACTAGTCGTCTCTTCTACAGTTTCATGACTTGAGGCATTATCTATGATTAACAGCGATTTTTCAGGCAAATTGTGACTTGTTAAATGACTTCTAACCTGAGGTAGAAATGATTGATGAAACCAATCTATAAAAACCTTTGTAGTCATCCATGCATTAGCAGATGATTTGTATTCAACAGGAATATCTGTGTTTTTAAATGCCCGTGGATTTGTTGCCTTTCCTATCACTAGCATTTTTAGTTTATGTGACCCATTTGCATTGCAACAAGCTAAAAATCTTGCCCGTTCTTTGATTATTTTTCGACCTGGTGCGGTCTTCTCTTGGGAACGAACCAGCATTTTTTCCGGCAACATTTTTCAATAGATAGCCGCTTCGTCTGCGTTGTATATTTGAATAGCTACAAGATTGAATTGTCTTACCTTCTCTTTGAATGTTGTCAAGAAAAGATTGACGACACTTTGATCGTTGGAGAGTTTTTCGCCGCACACTTTTAAAGCACGAAGACTATGCCTTTTTCGAAAGTTACAAATCCATCCCCTGCTAGCTCTAAAATTATTATTTCCATAAGTTTCGGTATAAAACTGTCTTGCTTTAGCAGATAAAATTTCATATGAAATTGGCACATGCCTCGATTTTTGCCTAGAAAACCATGCACACAAACGAGTTTCCACTTCAGCATATTCAGCTTTTCGTAAAGTTTTTCTGAACCCTGGGCCAGAATCACATTGACAAATAAATCTAAGAAAAAATACACAATTGTACAGAGAAAACCACTAAAATTGTTTTAAAATTAGTCCTACCTATCGATTTTAGGCTTTGTCTTTTTATGTCACAGATTGTAGATCTTCCAATCCCATACTCAGCGGCCAACACTTTTCCACTTTCTCCCTTGTTAAGTCTTTCAAGAATTTCACTTTTTTCTTTTATGGACAATGTCCTGTGATTTCTTTTGGGGTACATTTTTATTTAAGCAAATATTAAAATAAAAGCCCACTTATATCACGTAAAATGGCATTACAAACATAACATGTAACAAGCAAAGTATGTAAATATCACCGCTCCAAAGCAGGAAAAATGCTGCACACCTGTTTAATGTGAATCCCAGATATAAACAAAAGGGTAATTCGCAGCGGCGTGCATACAATAAAAGCAAAAAACATTGCCTACCCTAGAAAAATTAGCAGGTAGCATATTTGTTTTAATTATCTAAAGATCCTACTGTACTGCCTAAGTCCTCTCACAACTCATAATATACATAATTAATAATATAAGAAACTATATACACCTCTCGCCGCCACAAGCTGCTATTTGTATTCAAGAGTCTCCATACCGCTATACTCTGTACAAGCATCCCATTTAAAAAGAAGGCAAAGCATTTTGAACTGATATGTAGCATTTCTTATGGCGCTTAAAAGCAGTGCTTTTGTGACTGCGACCCGACCTGACCCGAGCGTGACACTCGACCGATAACGAACAATTAGGTCACAGTTCGAGATGAATTAATGGATCAATTATGCAGTCGATAGTCGATTATTTTTCTGTTTACAGAACAGATTGTCGGGATGTTATCGTTTGACGAAAAGCAAAGAGTAGTTCAACTAGGCCGGCCAACGCCATCTTTAAAATTAACCCAGGAATAAAAAAAACCACACGGTATTTTAATAGTAAGTTTTACGAAAATTTTAAGTGGCTTTGTGGTTGTGTACATGACAACAAAATGTACTGTTGATCATGCCTATTATTTTGCAAAGACAAAAATGTGTGGAATATGACCGGTTATACAAACTTAAACAATTTTTCTAATGCCGCAAAAAACATGATCAGTCAACTCATCATTTAAATGCTGCTCTCTCTTTACATAGTTTTGGAAAAGTACGAATAGAAAGCAGTCTTTCCCGCCAATTTCGAGAAGAAATCGAAAGACATAATGCCAAAGTAGATAGAAATAGAAATGTTATGCGTAGGCTGATCGATATAACATGTTACTTGGCAAAACAAGAGTTGCCTTTTCGTGGACATCTTGAATCGGTGGAGTCTGAAAATCGTGGACACTACTTCATAGAGTGCATTAAACTACTTACAAATTACGACGGCATTTTAAGCGACCATTTAGAATCCGTAGCGGATGAAAACAAAGCCAGAGCCGGCTTTAGTGGATTGTCTAACCGAATCCAAAATGATTTGATTAATAGTATTGCGGCGGTACTTAAAAATAGAATTTTCTTAGAAATACAGCAAACAGAGTGTGTTGCAGTAATGATTGATGAAACCCCAGACAGCGGAAAAGAACAAATGTGCATAATTTTGAGATATTTTGACCCATCTAACGAGGTTGAAGACCGTTTTCTTGATTTTATTAATGTTAGCTCTAATCGTACTGCTGAAGAATTGGCGAGAATTATTATTGACTTTTTAAGTGAATACAAATGTTGTACAAAATTAATTGCGCAAACCTATGACGGAGCCGCAGTCCTTTCATCAAAGAAAAATGGCGTACAAAAAAAAGTTCGTGAAACCTGTCCGGATGCCTTGTATGTTTGGTGCAACGCGCATATTTTAAATTTGGTTTTGTCAAAGTCATGCCAAAGAATTGTAGAAACACTTTTTTTCAACAATAAAAAATTTAGCCACATTTTTCCATTCGAGTACTAAACGATCGGATTTATATAATAAATTCTGTTCGAAAAAATGGCCGCGCGTTGTCGTAACTCGATGGGTTTATAACTCAAGAACAATAAAAGTTATTTTTAGTGAACACAATAACCTACTTAACACTTTAAATGCTATTTCCGAAAATGAAGCAAATTGGGATGGGTTGACACTGTCAGCAGCGAGAATGTACGAATTTGCTTTGAACGATTTTGATTTTAATTATTTAAAAAAAAAAATTTTTAATGAAATATTTATACAAACCGATATGCTTTTTAATATAATAGTCAAAAATCGTAGACGTTGGGTACTGTGTAAAAAAATAGAAGGACTTGAAAACTTTATTGATAATTTTTATAATGACTTTGAAAAAATTTATACTAGAACTGTAACTTTTTGTGGCGAACATAAAAGAAAAGAAATGTAGATTATGTTAAAATACATTATAAGCAAATATTTCGCGAAATATTGGACAATATTCAAATAGAAATTTCGGAGCGATATAATGAAATTAAACAGCTGCGTTTTTTCGTCTCCTGGATTTAGACTCTTTTTCGGAATTTAAAGCTAATTTTCCTGACGACATTTTTTCGGAGCTAAAGACAAAATATAATGATCGATTTGACTTTGGTAGATTAAAAAACGAGTTAACTTGCTTATATTCATCAACATAATTTGCTGGTCTTACTGCCTATGAAATAATTCGATTTTGTGAAAAGAACAGTATGTGTCACGTATTTCCCCAACTTGTTTCTTTAGCCAAGTTAATTGTTACGATACCTGCCAGTAGCGCTTCTGCAGAAAGGTCTTATTCAAGTTTAAAACGAATTCATACATACTTGAGACATACTCAGGGACAAGAGCGATTAAGCAACTTAGCTATTATTTCAATTGAAAAAAAACTTTTGCAGGACATAAAACCTTTTACATACAGGGTGTCCCACGACGAATAGTGGCCATTAATTTTCCAAAATGTAGGCTTTAAAAATAAGACAACATTGTTAGTAGGGTATGCATACACACATGCCACAAAAATATTTTGACAGTTCTGGCACTTCCACGTATACGGGTAATGTCAAGTTCAAGTGCTCTTCGTGTGCTGAACACCTTTGATACACAAGTGAATGTTTTTAACTAGTGTCCGACCGAAATTTTGGTTTCGGCCAGTTTCGACCGCAGTTTCGGCCAGTTTCGACCGCAGTTTCGGCTTCGGCCAGTTTCCACCGCAGTTTCGGCTTCGACCAAAATTGGCTGAAACCGAAACGATTTTGGAAGTTGTTGTGCGCTCGCTTAACTTTGTTTCTCGCAGCAACGCTATTCTGATTTAAAACATTATTAAAATTAATAAATGGAATGGTATTTAAAAACAAGGCCTTTTTTAAATTTTTTTTTGCTCTTCAAAAATTTTTGTTGCTCTTCAAAATTTTTTGGAACCTCCCATCAAAAGAAGTATAATACGCCCACCCAAATTTTAGTATTTTAAGGTATTTTGTACTTGACCACGTGAGTTTCGGTCAGACTATTTTACTTGCAGCTGTTATTTCAATGTTATCTAATTGTAATTTAATTATTATTTTAAATTTATATTCCATTGTAAATGTTATTGTAAAAATTCCGTCTATTTAATAAATAAATAAATAGAAATAATTTTCATATTATCAAAATGGTAGGGGTGCCCAAGAGGGGATTTCGGAAGTTACTACAGTGCGGCAGATTAATATACCGGGGGATACCTTGTACCCGATTAAATACCTTCACCACAAATAAGCCTCGTATACGGGGGCGATCGTAAAAAACAAAAATATATTCATCAGAAATTGTCGTGTACGTCAGATGAAGATAGGGTAAGTTAATTAATGCTAATTCTACTAATTTCGGAATATCAAAACAGTTTACTAAAGAAATTCTAAGAAGACCCAAACTCCCTAATAACCCAACCCCAGTTCTTATTAACGGTTTTTTTTATTTAATAGACATTGGTGGATTTAGTTGAAAACGCCATTGCATACATAACATTTACAAAAAGTCCAAAATGATTAGATTTAGATAAAGGACATTAAAGATAAAATATGTTAAACATTTTATTCAGAATCTACAAAAATCAAAATATACATGGTGTTCCTTTTAAAATAGGGGAGTTGACATCAACTTCCGGTATAACCGGAATTATCAAAACTGCAAATATATTTTAGTCATACATGTGTCCCCTACTGACCTTTGTCAAATTTTCATAATTTTCCTAAACCTACTTTTTCAGCATTTAGTCGCTGCGGTTCGTGTGACACCATCATCAATTTTAGGCGTTCAACCAATTATAACCGCGGTAATAATTGGTGGCAACTTTGACGTATAATACATTGTTTAAACGTCAACATAAACGATTGGTAAATACCGTTTTAGAATTGGTTCTTCGCCTAAAATTGATGCATGTATACTTTGTTTCAGAGACTTTGAATATTTCGTCACATTATGTGACTTCATATCGATATTAGGGCAGGTCGTATATTATGACATATACTTAAATAAATCAAAAATGTTGACGTTTCAATTTAGATTTTTTATTGAACCGCTTATTATATTTATTAAACTTTAAACGTATGGGAATTAAAATATTTGTAACTTAACATTAAATACCGCACTCACGGGTAATGAAGGTTTAGCTAGTTCATGCTTCATTTGAAAATATATTACTTCAAAATAAGAACTTTTTTGGCTTCTGTATATCGTTGGCCTATTAAATAATACCGTCTTATATTAACAATCGTATCACTTCACAGTAATAGTATATTATAAAGATATGTCTGTTCAGTAGGTTAGTTAAGAATATGGGCACTAAACACTAATAATTTTTCTCTTCACTGCAATAAATTAATGAAAATATTAGATGTCTAAAATATCCAGAACTGATCATGACAATTATTAACAATTAACTGATTTCTAATTGTTTTATATTGTCAGTGACGTAATTTTTTGTCCCTCTTAATAGGCATACTCACAATGAGACTTGCCTTAGATCCTACATGAAAGTGGGTACGAAGGCATGTCTGCAAGTAAGACTGATACAATGAATTTCCATTGGAACGCGCTGTCAGTTCTCATACTCATGTTCGCACTTACTCGCGGACTCCCTTTCATATCAGGTAGGACCTAATACCTTGTTCAGACACGGCTAGTAATTTAGTCGAGTAGCGAGTAATTAAGTATTTTTATGAGTGTGGACAGCTAATACACTAAACTACTTTCCTAATGTTTTACTGTCCGCACTCACGAAAATACTTAATTACTCGCTACTTGACTAAGTTACTTGCCGTGTCTGAACAAGGCTTAAGACCTGACTGACCGTGTGTATGGTCATTTAGTTTATTCGGAATGAAGAGGGAACAAAAAGTATAACGAAACAGTCAACAACTCTTGTGCAAAGTATATATCTCAATGATATATGCGCTTAAAAACATATAATTTAAAATAAATCATATTGTGATGGTACTTTTAGAAATACATTTATTTCAGGCGATGCTAATAAAAATGCAACAAACATTTTTGGCTCTGCTAAGACAAATCTGTTTGGAACCACTCCGAACAGCGCATCTGGTTCTGCTCTATTCCAAACTCCCAGTGCGGGTAGTACGGGATCTGGTACGAGTATTTTCGGCAGTGCCGCTGGGTCAGGCAGTAGTTCTAATACCAGCATTTTTGGCAGTGCCCCTACCTCTAGTACAGAATCTACTAGCAGTATTTTTGGTGGAGGCGTTCAGACACAGGTAATAAGGTTATTTTAATGTTGATTTTAGTACCTTCACATGGCATTATAAAATTAAATAACCGGTTAGCAAACAGTGCAGCAAACATATAAGGAGTGTTCATTCAAAAGGGACATGTCCAGTTGCAAATTTAAAAAAAAACTCTAAAACGCTTAACATTGAAATTCTTGAAACCAAAATTCTTAACATAATAAATTATAACTTTTTGTGGCCCTATAAATATACATATTTCATAATAATTTTTTTTATGAGAAAAATCAGGAATCATTTTCAGTACAGGAAATGAAGCTCAAAAAGGTAAAACCTGGTAATTCTTTGGTCCTGCATGGATTAACTTGAAATTTTAACAGAAGGTAGGAAATAGCCCAGGGATCAAAACCTATATCACACTAAAGGGCGACAAAACCCTGGGGGTGGATGCAAAACCCTGGGGGTGGGTGCAACCCCCTCCATGGGGTTAAAAAAATGTCTTACATTTTAACAACTGAAATCGATTGGACAAGTGATTCTAAGCAAAAATGTTATATACATTGTTTTAACAACATTAATATTTTTAAGTTATTTGCGATTGAAAGTAAAAATTTTTCGACGCAAAAATCCAACGTTTAATGGGGTTTTCGCTAATAACTCGAAAAGTATGCATTTAATCAAAAAGAAAAAACTGTACAAAGCAAAATTTTAGGTTTGTTAAAAGACAAAGAGTATTTTCGGAGTTATTTAGAAAAAAAGGGTAAAAATTTTAAATTGTAAATAATTGTTCTTCACTTTAAGCTTAAATTTTCCTGAAATTAAGCATTTAAAATTGGTCACACTTCTTGGATGTATGATTAATACCTGTATAAAAAGAACTGCCAAAGGGTAAACGTCAATTTTTATCAGGGGGTAATTAGGGGCTTGTCTTAATTGTTTTTGTCGTAAAAAAATTAAATACTGACTTTATTTTTATCATAACTCACTCAATTTTTATGCTAGAAACTTCTTTCTTTAAAAAAAGAAAGGCCTCATTAGGTACTTCAAAGAATCTTCAATCCAATCGATTTCTGTTGTTAAAGTGTAATAAAAAGTTTCCACCCTCTAGGGGGTGGCAACCACCCTCAAGGTTTTAGCACCCTTCGGTTCAACATAGGTTTTTACCTTGGGCTATTTTATATCTTTTGTTAAAATTTCAAGTCGATTCATGCAGGACCAAAAAATTGCCAGGTGAAACGCTTCATTTCCTGTACTATTTGGACATGTCTACTTTTTTGACCTATTCTATGTTTTTTTCGATGTTGTTGTGTGTGTGTTCAAACTGTTTACCTGTTTTTTTAATTAAGATACATAGACCTTGGAAAACAAAAAACGTCAATCAGGTAAATCCCCCTACCTTAATTAATTCAGTTAGATTCTGTTGAATCAATATACAATATACAAATCCCGATTTTATAATACTAAATGCATAATATAAGAATATTATGTAAATTTTTTAATAATTTTTTTAAAAAATACTTCTTCTTTTGGGAGAAGTTTAAAGTAACAAACGTAATTTTTAAGAATTGTGATGATTAAGATGAATATCAGCCTATTTGTTTTTATTTAAATTAGAAAAATTTAAAAAACTTTAAAATACTCTCCAGCGTTACCTCGAAAATTATTCAAATATTTAGTGGTAAAAATTTCAAAGGGATCGATGACGTAGCTTTGAAGTTATGATGGTCACCGACTTTAAAAACGTGAGTTGTGGGAAAAACGCTTTAAAGTTAGATTCGTCCATAAGAGTCATGGATAAGGTGGTTACTTAAACCTCCGTATCTTTGTTAATTTTGCTTCGATTAATCTCAAATTTTTACACGGTGTTCTTAAATTTTCTTCATTTAGAAAATGTATTTAAAAAATGTCCAAAAAAGTTTAAACGCCTTACTTTCTTCTTAAATTATTTCTTAAACAAAAACAGTTTTATACCATTTTTTCCTTTTAGTTATTATTTGTTCTTAAAATTCACGTTACACATCGCTTAATACTATCTCCAATTACAGGGTAATACTACAAACCTATTTGGTGGAAGTACCACAGGTAGCATTTTTGGCGGTGCCAAATCATCTGGCGGAGTATTCGGTCAAACGATATTCGGCAGCAAAACGGAACCCAAAATGACAGACGCCAATTTAACGTTTGGTACTACGAATCTTAAGGAAACCGACGAGCCAGTGCTTAAGGTGGATGCTAATTTATCATTTGCTTCGTTAGCTGCTCAGGTTAGTAAAACTTATTAAATAAATACCTAATAATCGCGATAGGCAGATATTTTTCATTTAGTTTCCTATATATTGTTTCAGTTAGTTTTTTTTTACTGAAAAATATTGAATTTAAACGCACTCAGTTTAACCGTTTGTCAATATCTAAAAATAGCATTTGCTTATAAACCCTAAAAGAAAGTGTTGTTTTTAGACTGATGCCAAATCCGAACCTGCATTTGGCGGATCAAAGAAAGGCGATGAAAAGACACCATTTGCTTTCCTAGGAGCAGGAGCGCCGGTGTTTGGAAGTCAAGTTGTAAGTATAACATTTTTTTGCTGGTGTTGCGAATTGTCATAAAAGTTGCTATTTTTTTTTAGTTTTGTACATTTTTGACCGACCGAAAACATGAAATACAGGATTTCCATATTCTGACCCATTTTGATCGAGAATTTTTCCCTCTTCGTTTCTTGTTTGGGAATATTAAAAACTACTTTTTAACTAAGTAACTTTATTTTTAAGTTATAAAATCTTAACAATTCCAAGACGAGATAAATAGGGTAACAACAATACGCCATTGTTCTTTTGTTCTCTGACCTTAACATTAGAATACTAAAGTAACTAGCGTTACCAACCTAAATTTAAATAATTACAAGACATGAGGAGCTATGTTTAAAAAGTCAATGCAAGTTTATTTCCAACTTTTGTAAATCTATGTACCCAAACAAAGATGGATATTTATTTAACTCTTTTTAACACATAACCTTTTTTTGGTGTTTGATATTATTATTAAATGTTTTAATGTGCCGATACACACAAGGTATATATCCATTTTTGTTTGGATACATAAGTTAATAAAAGTTAGAAAAAACCTCTTACCCTGCTTAAGACACCCACGGTACGTTAGTACTTAGGCTTTCAGCCTTCGTGGATTGTCCAAAGATAAAAAAACTTACATTGACTCTCCCAACATAGGTCCCAATTAGGAATTAAATTGCAACTGTTTTTAGGGCTAATGGCTTCCGCATTCATGGCCAAAACGGGAAAAAAATAAAACTGGATCGTTGAAAATTTAACCATCTTTCTACCTCTTATAGTTTTCAATATAACAATATATTCCCTACCAATTTCGGACACACTTTATATGGGAAAATAGTCCAAAATTTCAAAGATATGATAAAAAAAACTTTAAAAATCTAAGACTGTCTGAAAAAACCGCATCTTGATAACTTTATTTCATGTAAAGTTATTCGCGATCAAAATGTGTCAAACAATGGACGGCCACCTTGTATTTATGGAAGTAAATTGTTTTTATCCTAGTTAAATGTTTTAAACTCAGATTTCCATGTCCTCTGGTTAAGAGGGTGCATTCAATGAACTGCATCACTTTAATAGGGAAATAAAGCGGTATTTTGATTCCTGTATTATTTGTATAACCTTATTCTAAATGACTATGAAAATTATTAGTTTTAGCTATTTAAACAATATTATTCTGATTTCTCATAATAATAAGAAGCACTTTCTTCATCGGCTTTGTGAATAAGTTGTATGTAATATTTGTGAATAAGTTGTATGTAATATATGTGTACTAAATTGTTCTTCGTTTATGTAAAATTCACAAAAAAATAATAAATAGTTTGATGATTAAAAACATACATATACATATAATTGAACCTTTATTGTACATAATTAACCTTTCATTTTCAACATTTAAAGTACCTTCCCATTGGAAAACCTCTATAGTTACTCCAGTATTTAAGTCAGGGAATCCACATTTATTAACAAATTATAGACCAATTTCTGTTATAAACAATTTTGCAAAAATCTTTGAAAAGTGTTTTAAGGAAAAATTGGTAGAATTTTTAGAACAAGAAAATTCTCTTTATAAAAAACAATTTGGTTTTAGGGACTTAAAAAGTACAGAAGATGCCGTCTTTGAACTGATAAAGGATATAATTTTTAATTCTAATAATAAAAAGAAATGTTTGGCAATTTTCTTAGATTTGAGCAAAGCGTTTGATACCGTTTCACATAACATTCTCTTTGATAGGCTGGAGGAAGTCGGTGTACGAAATGGCCCACTTAGTTTAATTAAGAATTATCTTACAGATAGAAAACAAAGTGTAAAAATAAACGAGTTCATAAGCACAGAGGAAACTATTATTACCGGAGTACCGCAGGGCACTGTGTTGGGACCGATTCTTTTTCTGGTGTATATTAATAGAATTGGGGATTTACTAAAGAATGATAATGTTATATCATATGCTGATGATACCGCACTTTTTTTACGGGTAAAACATGGGAACAGACTTACCGGAGGGCTGAGTTGGGTCTAAGTCTAGTGAATCAGTGGCTTGAGGATAGTCTGTTAAGCTTGAATTTTACAAAAACACACTTTATGACTTTTTCAGCTACAATTGTTGATCAACCAGAAACTTCAATTTTAAAACTACATAACAATTCATGTAAAATAACCGATCACACATGTAACTGTGTAGAAATAAAAAAAAACACATAAAATAAAATATCTGGGACTGTGGGTTGACCAATATCTTAAGTAGAATGAACATATTATCTATTTGACTAAAAAAATAAGAAAATTATATTACAAATTTTACCAATTAAGAAATATATTAAATAAAAAATTGTTGTTAATAATTTATAACTCTTTGGTTGAATCTATACTTAGATATTGCATTATAATTTGGGGAAGCTCTTATAGTACTACCCTCAAAATGTTATCTACATGTCAAAATACGGTCTTAAAAATATTACTAAGTAAACCACGACTTTATGAAACAAATTTGCTATATCATGAAAACAATATTTTAAATATTAGAAACTTGTACACTTTAGCCTGTTTAAATTACATACCCAAAATAAAAAACCTTAGCCCCATAGAAACGCATAATTATGCAACAAGAACAATAACAAATGAAAATCTCCACCTACCCCTATTACATAACGCATTTTGTCAAAAATCTATGATTTACTATGCTCCAAAAATGTATAATATGTTACCTTATTCAATTAAAACCTTAGTAAATTATAATATAAGATCATATAAAAAAAGGTTAAATTTTGTATTCATGAAAATAAAAACTATTTTAATTCGGTTTTTTTTTTGTAGAATATGTTACGTGTGTTTAATTTATTCATTTCAATCATTTTTTTCTTTTTCTCTTTTTCATCCAAGTGGCAGTGTCAAGGTCTAAGCTCTACAAAATGTTTTTTTAACCATCTACGTGGTAATGGATGAAGAGATACAGCACACAAATTGTATTTATACGATTTAGGCATAATCTCTTCATCCGGCATCATGGATATTTTGACCCTACATAGTAGATAGCTTTATTAAAATATTAAGTTTATATGTATAGTAACTGATAACTTTAGGGAAGATGTTCTGTGATTTGTAACTTGTAAATTGTAAATACCTTTTGTAATATATGAGTATAAAAAAGCAGTTTTAAAAAATCCTGACGTATTGTAATGCGCTTGCGCAGAAGCGATGCGTTAGTTCTAATCCGTTACGTTAAACTTATAATATATAATAAACACGTAATAAAGAGCAGTTGAACCACAGTAAAATCACAAAAAAAGCCGTTGGACAAATATATATTTAAATTGCGTTTTTAGGCAAATAAAAATGAAAAATCACCAAATAAGAGCGTTGCTGGCAAGGATGGATCTGACAACGAGGAGACAGGCGAGCATGATGGAGATCACGATCCCCATTTTGAGCCAATTGTGCCCATGCCTGATCAGATTGTAGTGTCTACTGGAGAGGAGGACGAGACTGTGTTGTTTAACGAAAGAGCAAAGTTATTTAGGTAAATACTTACATCATTAAAAATTAATTGACATATAATTTATAGTCTCGTATTTATGTTAACATGTTGCTTTGTTCAATTTTAAGTGGTTTATTGTAGTGAGTCCCAAGAATAATGTTTCTTTTTTCCTTTAAAATAGTTTTTTTAGGTATATAGGAAAATACAGACACGAAGTCTTTTTATCTATAGTTTTTTTTTTTACTAGGGATGGCCAATTTATTGATTTTGGTTTTTACTTTTTTCATCTTCCCTTAATACATGTAATTTAGATGAAAACACTAGGTTTTTTTAAGTCATACAGTGACTAGCAAAATGTCCGCAACATATTGGAAATTTTTTTATTAAGGGAAATTCCTTCCGATTACCTAAAAATCCATTATGTCATGTAAACAGCGGTATGGCGGAAAATTTGTAAAAACCAAGTTGAAATTACAAAAAGTGGGATTAGTTCATAAAATATCAAAAAACTTCAGAGTAAAAAGTGCTTGGAACATAATTTTAACCCCGAATACAAAGTTTAAAGCATGTATTTAAAAAGAAGCGGATTCGCCATGTTTTGAACAAATTTTAAATGTACCTACTATTTAATTCACTAAACTGACTTTATTTTACTAAAATTTATTTGTTTATGTCAATATAAAACATATTTTTATTATATTTTTTTTTTAACCACTAGAGCAAACAATTTAAAAATAGGTTTTCGCCAGTACATACGGTGTCGCAATGGTTTATTTCTTAAATTTTTTTCATTATTTTACCAAACCAAAAACGTAAAAATTTTCAGAAATGGTATAATTTATAGATCCTATTTATGTTTTACTCATAACTGAACACAATTTTTCACATTTAACCATAAACTTAAAAATTAACATTTAATTTATTGATTCATTTTTAAGGTCAATTATATCTATTATTTTATTAGTTCAGCAAGTAGAATAAACAGTTACCCATTTTTTTATTTTAATTTTACCAAAATATAGATAATTTTTACCATAACTCATAAGCAAGTTACTCTAGCAAAAACAAAAATACAAGCTAGAAATTAAAATTGATGCACTAGTAGGCTCTGAAGAAAAATGAAAACAAAAGACAGGTTTAAGATCTTTTCGTGAACATTTAATTTCTAGTTTGTATTTTTATTTT